>CAKNYM010041392.1:31041-41592 GCA_932195095.1 Andricus curvator
CTTGTATTACTCTGAATTGTCTGCATTATAAGTAAATTACTCTAGATAACACTGGATTATAAGTGGATTACACCGGATAAGAACTGAATTACTACAGATTAGACCTAGATGACTCCGAGTTATAAGTGAATTACTCTGGATTACTGATGATTACAAGTGTATTACTGATGATTACAAGTGTATGGCGCCTTACTAGTCCTGAAATACTCCAGAATAGAACTGGATTACTGTGGGTTACAAGTGGATTACTCTGGAACACTGTGATTACTTTGAATGACCTGTATCTCAAGTGTATTACTCTGGAGTGTAGGTGGATTAGCTTGAAATGAAGTTGATTACTTGGATTACTCTGTATTGTCTGGCTTACAAATAAATTGCTCTGCATTACTCTGGATTACAAGGGAATTACCCCGGATTAGTCATGCATTACTCCATAATAGAACTGGATTACTATGGATTGCAAGTGGATTACTCCGGAACATTGGGATTACTTCGAATTACCTGGACTGGAAGTGTATTACCCTGGATTGTAGGAGGATTAGTCTTGATGGCAAGTGGATTACTTGGATTACTCTGAATTGTCTGGATTACAAGTAACTGACTCTCGATTAGAAGTGGATTTCGCCGGATTAGAACTGAATTACTACAGATTAGACCGAGATTACTCCGAGTTATAAGTAAATTACGCTGGATTACTGCTGATTGCAAGTGTATAACTGATGATTACAAGTGTATTACGCCGGACTAGTCCTGGATTACTCCAGAATAGAACTGGATTACTGTGGATTACTCCGGAACACTGGAATTACTTCGAATTATACTTGGATTCTTCGGATTACACTGCATTAAGCCGACTACACCGGATTGGCAGTTCTGATAATCGGGCGATCTAGCGGATTACCAAAGTTGTTTCCCCCTCTGGTCCGTGCTACGATACTTTACGATTAACCTTTTATCAAATAAATGTCATCATTTCAGTAGCTCATTTCCGGAACAAGTGCATAAATTCAAACCTAAAAATGTTCTCTCTTCTGCAGAATAATGAAAAGCGCACCGTATTTCACTGTTTAAATATCTCCTCTCTCTTCCGTACAAATTCGCTAAGCAAACACGGGGTATGCTTTCTCTTAAAAATAAAAAAAAATCTCTTGTACTCGGTACTCTTACTCGTTTTATCGCCAACTCTGAGAGTAAAAATTTTACTCGAGATTGCAATGAAATGCAAACGGAAATGAATTCGTGGGATGGAAAGGCAGTCAGGCAGGCAGGATTATGAGAAGCATTCTTCTCGTATATTTCTGGCTGAATAATATGATTCGTATAATTTCCGGAGGAACGCTGATCGTCGATAAGTGCGATAATTCGCTGGTAGTTTGTCTCTTGATCTCTGTACGCTCTCGTGAGCTTATGTAAATCGGTATTCTACTACCTGCAGCTAGTGCGATCACGTGTTGAATATGTGAGCCAGGAGCCTAGTATTGACGTATATGTGTTCCTACTCGGACACGATGGCCCCCGGATATTGATGGTGTCCCAACTGCTGAACCCGCTCGATCATTCCCTCCAGCCTCCAACCCATACACCCTGTTTAATCGGCTGTAACTTTTTCTCTGTCACGGATACTTCCTGTGAACCCATCCCCATCCCTCTGTTCTTTCTTTCACTTCTCTTCTACCTCAACCTTTCCATTTTTCACATTCAGTCTTCTATGCGTTCCTCTAACCCTCTCCAATTCTTTAATCCACTTCTTAACCAATCCTCCCTTCCCTAAAATCTTTACCTCATTCTCTTGCGAGCTTTCTTTATTTCCATCTCTCTTCTACGTCTCTTCTACATCTCTACATCTCTCTGCAATCTCTCTTTCCTTTTCTTTCACTTCTCTTCTGCTTCATCCTTACCATTTTTCTCAACCATTCTTTCATCTAACCCCCTCTGATTCTATAATCCACTCCTCACCCAATCCTTCCTTCCCTACAATCTTTACCATATTCTCTTGCCAGCTTCATTTATCTTCAGTCTCTCTTATACATCTCTGCATCTTTATAGAATCTCTCTTCCTTTTTCTTTCACTTCACTTCTACCTTAACCTTGCCATTCTTATCATTCATTCTTCCACCCAACCCCTTGTAATTTCATAATCCACTTCTTCCCCAATCCTTCCTTCCCTTATATCTTCACCACATCCTCTTGCCAGCTTCCTTTATCTTCAGTCTCTATTCTATGTCACTCCTATATTTCCACACCTCTCTTCAATCTCTCTTCTTTTCTCTTTCACTTTTTTTTACCTCAACATTACCATTTTGACATTTATTCTTTCATTCGTTCCTCTGACCCCCTCCAATTCTTTAATCAACTCCTAACCCAATCCTTCCTTCTTTAACATCTTTACGACATTCTCTTGCCAGCTTCATTTATCTACAGTCTCTCTTCCCCATCTCTGCATCTTTATAAAATCTCTCTTCCTTTTTGTTTCACTTCTCTTCTACCTCATCATTCCCATGTTTACAATCATTCTTTCATCTAACCTCCTCTAATTCTATAATCCACTCCTCACCCAACCCTTCCTTCTCTAAAATCTTCACCACATTCTCCTGTCAGCTTTCTTTATCTTCAGTCTCTCTTAAATCTCTCTTTCTTTTTCTTTCACTTCTCTTTTACTTCAACATTATCATATTTCACGTAATTCTTTCATTCGTTCCTATAACCCCCTTCAATTATTTAATCCACTCCTGACATAATCCTTCCTTCTCAAAAATCTTTGCCACATTCCCTTGCGAGCTTTCTCTATCTTCAATGTCTCTTCCACATCACTTCTACATCTCTACATCTCTTTTCAATCTTTCTTCCTTTTCCTTTCACTTCTGTTTTACCTCAATCTTATCATTTTTAACATTTATTCTTTCACAAGTTCCTCTAAACCCATCTAATTCTTTAATCCACTTCTCACTCAATATTTTCTTTCTCCAAAATCTTTACCCCATTCTCTTTCCAGCTTTCTTTATCTTCAGTTTCTCTTCTACATCTCTGTATCTTTATAGAATCTCTCTTCCTTTTTCTTTTGCTTCTTTTCTACCTCAATCTTACCATTTTTCTCATTAATTCTTTCATATAACCATCTTCAATTCTTTAATCTGCTCCTCACCCAATCCTTCCTTCCCTCAAATCTTTACCATATTCTCTTGCGAGATTTCTTTATCTTCAACCTCTCTTCTGCATCTCTTCTACATCTCTACATTGCTCTGCAATCTCTCTTCCTTTTTCTTTTACTTCTATTCTACCTTATCCTACCATTTTTACAATCATTCTATCATCTCAACCCCTCTAATCCTATTATCCACTCCTCACATAATCCTTCCTTCCCTAAAATCTTCACCACATTCTTTTGCCAGCTCCCTTTATCTTCAGGCTCTCTTCAATCTCTCTTTCTTTTTCTTTCACTTGTCTTTTACATCAACATTACCATTTTTCACATTAGTTCTTTCACTCGTTCCTATAACGCCCTTCAATTATTTTATCCACTCCTCACCTAATCCTTCCCTGTAAAATCTTTGCCACCTTCTCTCGCGAGCTTCTTTTATTTTCAGTCTCTCTTCTACATCTCTACTTCTTTATAAAATCTCTCTTCCTTTTCCTTTCACTTCTCTTCTACCTCAACCTTATCATTTTTCTCATTCATTCTTTTATCTAACGCCCTCCAATTCTTAAATCCACTCCTCGCTCAATCTTTACTTCCCTAAAATATTCACCACATTATCTTGCCAGCTTCCTTTATCTTCAGTCTCTCTTTTATATCTCTAAATCTATCTTCAATTTCTCTTTCTTTTTCAAATAAAATACAGTTTATCAGCTGCCAGGTAGTGCAGTTCTAGTCAAAGTTCCGCGAAAATTAAAATTGAATAAATGAAAAATTCACTTTTTCATACAAAAATTAATAATAGTTTATGGTTTTTTCATTGAACAAAGTAAAAGTGTAATTCATTCAGTTTGAAAAGAAAAAATCAGTTTTTCTTGCGAAATTCTGAATTTCAAAAATAAAACATTATTGTCTAACAAAAGATTGTTTTAAAGTACGTTTTTTCATAACTTTCTTTATTTTTCACACCGATTAGTTAAATTTTCAACTGTTAAAGGTAAATTTTGAACCACAAATGAAACATTAAAATTTTCAACCAAAAAGATGAATTTTCTACAAAAAAAACCAATTTTCAAGAAAATACATAAATTTTCCACCAAAAAGTTGAATTTTTAACTAAAAAAGGTAAAATTCCAACAATAAAAAAGGAATTTTCAACAAAATTGTTAAATTTTTAACAACGGAAATAAAGTTGCAACTAAAAAAAAATTAATTTCAACCAAAAATGAAAAAGTAAAATTTTCAAACAAAAAATTGAATTTTCAAGAAAATAGTTCGATTTTCAACAGAAGAAATTAAATTTTAACTAAAATAGATCAATTTTTAATTAAAAATGGAATAGTTAAATTTTCAGTAAAAAAATTAATTTTCAAAAAAATAATCAAACTTTCAACAAAAGAAATTAATTGACAAACTAAAAGAATAATATTTTAACAAAAAGACGAAGTTTCGAACAAAATATTTAAATTTTCAACTAAAAAAATGAATTTTGAATAAAAAATATAAATTTTCAACAAATAATTTTGTACCAAAAATACGAATTTTCAACTAAAAAAATGTAATTTTCAACCAAAAAAAAATGGAACTTCAGCAATAAACAATAAAATAAAATAAGTGAATGAAAAAATGGACTTATACCCAAAAACCCGTGTTACCAACCTTAATTTTTACTCTCCCCCCCCCTCCATAAAATAATATTAGATGTACAAATTAATGCTGTGCCTTTATTATATATACATATATATATATATATATATATATATATATATATATATATATCTTGGTCAAACCTTAATTTTTTCCCGTTTTAAGGTATTTTCAAAGGACGAACCTCAAACTTCAAAATACAATATAATAGGTGGCGGCCCTGCGGATTTAACCTCAAAAATCTTTTGTGAATACAATGGATTCCGACAAGGAGCATTTGAGACACTGCATGCTTTTTGCATACCAATTGCAAAATTGGAATGTAATGAAAATGCAGTGTATCGAACGTTCCTTGTAGGACGCCATTGTACTGACTAATGATTTTTCAGGTTAAGTCCGCAGAACCACCACCTAATTAACCAATTGGAATGTAAAGAAAATTCAGGGTCCCAGACGTTCCTTGTTGGACGCCATTGTATTGACTAATGACTTTTTAGGTTAAGTCCGCAGGGCCGCCACCTATTGTATTGTGTTTTAAAGCTTAAGGTCATGTGATGAGTGAGTCACGTGACCAGATTCCTACATTACCGTCACTTTTTTTATTTGTCAACTTATTTTCACACGAAGCGCCTCATCAAGTTGAAAATTTGGGATACTAAATAAGAAGCAGTAAGAAACGCGGCTCTGGTCCTAATTTTTTATAAGTATAAACAAATTTTGTTTATAACAAAATTTTTTTTTGTTTTTTTCATAATTATAAAAATTTAGGACCTGAGCCGCGTTTCTTAGTGCTTCTTATTTAGTATCCTAAATTTTCAACTTAATGAGGCGCTTCGTGTGAAAATAAGTTGACAAATAAAAAAAGTGCCGGTAAGGTAGGAATCCGGTCACGTGACCCACTCGTCACATGGCTTTAAGGGGATTAAAACGACTCGGGTTTTTGCCAAATACATAATACGTCTATGAGGATGCATTGTTTAATGTAATTTTTGAACCACATAATCTAAATGCAATTTTACTCGCGGGAACACAGCGATTTTGTCGAAAAATATTATCTAAAAAAGATTATCTATCCACGTCAACTTTTTTCTATCTCTCTATCTATCTAAACTCCTGTTATCTTTTTCAATCTCCTTTTCTTTATTTCATCCTCTTCTACGTTTAGCAACGTCAATCTCTTTCTATCTATTTTTCAATCTGAATTCATGTCTATCTTTTTCAATACCCTCTTCTCTATCTCATCCTATCCTTCATCTATCCACGTCAATATTTTTCTATGCCTAAATCAATCTACATTTCCAGCTATCTTTTTCAATATCCTCTTCCCTATCTCATTGTATCACACATCTATCGACGTCAATCTTTTTCTATCTATTTTTCAATCTAAATTCACGTTTATCTTTTACAATACCCTCTTCTCTATCCCATTCTATCCTTCATCAATCCACGTCAATATTTTTCTATCTCTGAATCAATCTAAATTTCCATCTATCTTTTTCAATTCCTCTTCCCTATCTGACTGTATCATACATCTATCGAAGTCTATCTTTCTCTATCCATTTTACGATATAAATTCACGTCTATCTTTTTCAATACCCTTTTCTCTATCTTTTCTCTAGATAGGGAAAAGGAGATTGAAAAAGATAAATGTAGTTTTGAATGATAGAGAGATAGAAAGAGATTGACGTTGATAGAAGCAGGATAGGATGAGATAGAGAAAAGGAGATTGGAAAAGAAAAACGTGAATTTATATAGACAAAAAGATAGACGTTGATAGAAGCAGGATAGGATGAGATAGAGAAGAGGAGATTGGAAAAGAGAGACGGGAATTTCTATAGACAAAAAGATAGAAAAAGATTGACGCGGGTAGATCGAGGATGAGAAGAGATAGGAAAGAGGAGATTGAAAAAGATAAGGGTAGTTTAGATTGATAGAAAGATAGAAAAAAATTGACGTTCATAGAAGTAGGATAGGATGAGATAGAGAAAAGGAGATTGGAAAAGAAAGACGTGAATTTATATAGACAAAAAGATAGAAAAAGATTCACGCGGATAGATTGAGGATAAGAAGAGGTAGGGAAAAGGATATTGAAAAAGATAAAGGGAGTTTAGATTAGTTGAGAGATAAAAAATATTGACGTTGATAGAAGGAGTGATATGCTCCTTACTTTTGGGTGGGATTTTTTGGAAGCAGTAAGAAGGATAATAGAGTGTTTTCTACTAGGAGAAAGTGAGAAGGAGTTATCTCATGGGATAATACGAGACAGGAGAGGTAGGGGAAACATAGGAGGGAGTGAGAGGAAATGTTGCCATTTTTGTAGCGGAGGGATGTATGGTGAATAGATTTCGAGGGAGGTGAAAGAAGAGTGTGAGGTGTCTATCTCATAAGATAGAGAGAGATAGCAGGTTGGAAGAGTGATCTGGAGAGTACCGGAGGAGGGAGTGAGAGGATAAATGTCGAGGGAGGTGGAAAGGGGGAGTGATGTATCTATCTCCTAAGATAGAAAGAGATAGCGAGTTAAGCGGGTTTTTTTGATTTCGATTTTCTCCTGGAGAGAATTTAATTAGCGTAGATTCAATTCATTAGTAAGTGGGAAAGGGATGAAGTTAGTCAGTGTGTCGGCTGAAATGGCTGATATTCCAGCTGTCTCAGCGGAAACAGGCAGGCTGGTATGCCAACTAACCCGTTAGCGGAGGAAATATGGGGGGGGATAAGTTAAATAATAAGAGAAAGAATTGTATTTCGGTTAAGTTTTTATTTGTGTTGCTTATTTTACCATGATTTTACAGATAGTTGGAGTTCTTTATTGTAAAGTAGTAGGTTCGTCCTCACAAGAGGGTGATGGCGATGCGTCGTCAATTTGCCTCTGGCTGGCTTCCAGCTGGAGGATTTTGGCGGTCGAGAGAGAGAGTTCTGTATGATTTCGTGTTCTTGTTGATCACGGCAATAGCTTGCGCGTGAAAACCTAGGGCTTGCTACCAGCTGTAGGTACCTATGGCTGGCTTCCAGCTGTAGGGTTTAAGTGAAAAGGCTCTGGCTACCAGCTCCCAAACACTTCTGAGGTTTTGGGCCCGTGCGCGCCGTTTTAACGGGGAGGCTGTGTGGGCGTTGCGTGGGAGTCGAGCGGAGAGGGTAGAAAATCGTTAGTGGGAGATGCGCGCGTCAAGCTACGCGCACGCTCTACTCGCGACTCTCGCCTCTACTCGCCCTGCCGGCTTGCTGACGTCTCTGCTGACGTCACTTCACGTAGTACCTATTTCTCTCTCTCTTACTCGCAGCTCTAATTGCTAGTTGTTATAATTCTAAGATGGTTGCCTACTAAATGAATAAACGTCTTCTGCGAGAGTGTTTTAAATCTACCAATAAAAGAGTCTCGCTCTATGCGAGCCGCGTATAACAGGAGGATACGATGCGATAGAGAAAAGGAGATTGGAAAAGAAAGACGTGAATTTATCTAGACAAAAAGATAGAAAAAGATTGACGTAGATAGATCGAGGATGAGAAGAGATAAGGAAAAGGAGATTGAAAAAGATAAAGGGAGTTTAGATTAATTGAGAGATAGAAAAAGATTGACGTGGATAGATAAAGTATAGAATGAGACAGAAAAGAGAGGATTGAAAAAGATAGACGCGAATTTAGATTGACAAAGAGATGGAATGGGATACATTTTCTCTATCTATTTCGATCATAAAGATTCAAAATGATTCAAAAGGATAGGATCTCTATCTTTTTACTTCCAGCAGGGCGTTTTAATCCCCTTAAGGTTCGCCCTTTGAAGCTACCTTAGGGCGGGAAAAATTCAAGTTTGAACAAGCGTTACAAGACATCAAAGTAAAGGCACCGAACTAATTTGTAGACATGGCACCCCAAGGTGTACCTCTCTCTCTCTGATTTGAAATGGAATTGTTCTTTATCAGATTCACAACAAAAGCATTATTATGCGACCGCGTGCAGATAAACGAGGATTTGAATCGTATGCTGGTCACAACACGCGGCACGCTTTTGAATCGAATATACCAAACCCGCGGAAGAGTACAAACGAGTTTTGTGCAAATCTAGCGTATAAACCAGTATAAACTCACGTACACATATATTTACAACACTAACAAATAAACGCATTTATATTCAGATATTGCCGTGTCACTGCTGACAGCAGGCTTCGATTTTTTTTCGTTTTTCTTCCTCAATAGCATCGTCTGCTTGTACGAAATTGGTATTACCTCGGTGAAACGGGTCCGATTTTCTCTGTTACTGATGCCTCAATTGTCCTGTCGATCGTTGGTGTCTGTTAGAACTTTCATTCGAATTACTTTTCCTGGATTCTTCAAATGAAAATCCACACTTGACATGTACAGGAATCACAGTGGTTCAATAGTTCAATTCTGGGGGAAAAAGGGACTTTTTTTGAAATAAAAAAAAATTAAACTCTTTTATAAGAAACCAACAATTTTATTAAACTAACAAAACAGTAAGGCGCTCTACGCGCTCGATTAATTTGTTGTTTTTTAACGAAATTTTTTATTTTTAAAATAATTGCTATTTCGACAACAACAAAACGAATTCTCAAACAAATACTTGAGTTTTTAACAAAGAAGAAAATATAACCAACAATGAAAAAGTTGGATCTTCCGTGAAAAATTGATTTTTAACAAAATAGTCAAATTTTTAACCAACAACTAAAACGAAGAATTTTCAAAAAATAAAGACTGTTTATTCAAGGAGTTGAATTTTCAACTCGAGAATATGAATTTTTAACAAAAAAGTTTATTTCCAACCATACAGTTGCATTTTTAACCAAAAAGGAGTAAATTTTAACCAAGCAGATTATTTTTATACCAAGAAAGACGAATTTAAAAATAAAAAATCAATTTTCAACTAATAATTTGAAAGTTAAATTTTCAACAAAGTAGTTAAATATTCAACAAAGCAGACGTACCTTCAACAAAAATTTTTTTTAACCAAGTGGTTCAACTTTTACCAAGTAGTTAAATTTTAAATTTAAAGAAAATTAATTTCCAATAAAAAGTAGAATAGTTAGATTATTAGCTGAAAAAATTAATTTTCAAACAAAAAAGTTTCAAACAAGTTTAGTCAAACTTTCAACTAATAAGATGAATTTTCAAATAAAATAATGAAACTTCAACTGGAATAGTTAAATTTTCTGTTAAAAAATTAACTTAGAAGAAAAAGCAATTTTCAACCAGAGACGAATCCTCGACAGTTACATTTTCAATCGAGAAATATTTATTTTCTGCAAAAAGAAATGAATTTTTGAACCGCAAAGACAAATTTAAAAAAAATAATTTAATTTTCAACAAAAAAGTTAATTTTCAAACAAGGAAAATGAATTTTTAAACGAATACTGGAATTTTCAATCAGAAAAGATCATTTTTCAATAAAAAATGTAACAGTTGCATTTTCAGTTTGAAAAAATTAATTTTTGATAAAAAGCGAACGAATTTTTAACAAAATATTTGTATTTCCAACTAAAAAAAACACAGGTTCTCCACCACACAGTTAGATTTTTAACTAAACAATATCAAATTCCAACCAAATAATTAATTTTTCACAACAAAAAGATCAAATTTCAACCAAAAATGAAATAGTTAAATTTTCATTCCATTTTTGGATAAAAATTTATATTTTTTAGTTTAAAATTTACCAAATTGGTTGAAAATTCATGTATTTTGTTACTAATTCATCTTTTTTGTATAAAATTAATCTGTTTCGTTGAGGATTCAAACTTTTTTTTTTAAATATTATTATATTAT
>CAKNYM010041394.1:0-34287 GCA_932195095.1 Andricus curvator
AATTTTACACAAATCTAATACCTTCTCTAGATGAGAATGTAAAAATATAATTTTTTAAAAATAGCAGTTCAATTTTCAACCAAGTAGTTGAAATTTTAATTAAAAAAGATTAATTCTGAACGAAAAATATAATAGTTGATATTTCAGCGAACAAAAAAAAAGATTTTAATTTTCAGTCAAAAACAGTCGAATTTAACTAAAAAAGGCGATTTTTCGCAGAATAGCTGAATTTGTAACCAAATGGTTGAATTTCCAACCTTCAAAAATAAATTGTCATCCAAATGGCTGAATATTCAAACAAAGCAGTATTAACTTTAACCACAAACAGTTGCATTTTTAAGCAAATAGTCGAATCTTCAAGCGAAAAAATACAAATTTTTTAGAAGACACTTGAACTTTCAATCAAGAATTTTTGTACTAAAAATATCAATTTTTAATTCAAAAGATGAATTTCAACAAAGTAGTTGAATTATGAACCAAAAAATATGACTTTTTAACAAAATAGTAGAATTTTCAACAAAATTGTTGAATTTTTAACCATATAGTTTAATTTTCAAACTACACAGATGAATTTTCAACCAAAATGTTGAATATTCAAAACAAAAAAATTAATTATGAACTAATCAGTTACATTTAAAATCAAATACTTGAACTTTCAATCAAAAGGGACGAATTTTCAACTAAATAGTTGAATTATTAACCAAATATTTAAATTTTCAATCTACAAAGATGAATTTTCAACCAAATGATCGAATTTTCAAACAAAAAAGATTAAAACTCAACCAACAACAGTTGTATTTTCAACCAAATAGTTGAATTTTTAATCCCAAAAATATTAATTGTAAGCGAAAAATATAATAGCTGATGTTTCAACAAAAAAATATTTCAATTTTAAATCAAAAACTGTCAGATTTAACTAAAAAAGACGAATTTTCAACAAAGTAGTCGAATCCTTCACCAAAAAAAAAATTAAATGTTAACCAAGCAGTTGCATTTTTAACCAAAAAGATGAAATTTCTAGCAAGAGATGAAGTTTCAAACCAAAAGGACGAGTTTTCAACAAAAGAGCTGAATTTTGAACAGGAAAAGATTCTTTGTCAAGAGGGGAAAAAATGAAAACCAAATTGATGAATTTTAAGTAAAATAGTTGAATTTTTAAGCCAAATATAAGAATTTGAGACTAAAAACGATCAATTTTCAACCAAAAATGGAATAGTTAAATTTGCAATTGAAAAAACTGATTTTCAACTAATAAAATGAATCTTTAACAAACTAGTTTAACTTTCAACAAATCAGTTAACCTTTCAATGAAGAACATTAATTTTCTACCAAAAATGAGGAATTTACAACAAAATATATAAATTTTCAACTAAATTGTTGGATTTTCAACTAAAAACGATCAATTTTCAACAAATATTGGAATAGTTCAATTTTCAACTTAAGAAAATAAATTTTTAACAAAAATCTTCAACTTTCAACCTAGTAGTTAAATTAAAAAATAAAAATATTAATGCTCAAATGAGAAACGTAGTACTTGAATTTTCATTTAAAAACGATCAATTTTCAGCCAAAAAATGAATTAGTTCAATTTTCAGTTAGGAAAGTTAATTTTCAACTAAAAAAAATTAGTTGAAGTAGGTGCTGCGCGGTTACAAAAAAGGGTTTCGTACCCTATGTAGACATTAATTAAGTCGTTGAAACCTCCCCCTCCTATACCTTCTCTCCCCTAATACCCATACATGCCCATCCCCCCTCCATTCACTTCACCCTTCACCACCTATCTTCCCCAACTTCTTCGTCCTCTTCTTCCCCCTCTCCCGCTACCCCAGTTAACACACCCCTTCCCCTCCTCCCCTACCCTACTCATCCTCATTTATAATAATTTCCCCTACCTTCCACATTCCCTACATCCCCAACCCTCATTCCGCCTCACTTCCTTTATTAGCCCTCCCGTCATTTCTCGTCACTATCTCTACTTCCCCTCCGCGTACTTTCCCTACTTCCCCTCCCTTAATTTCCCTTTACTTCCCCTACTACGACCCCTCCCATAATTTCCCTTTACTTCCCCTACTACGACCCCTCCCATAATTTCCTCTCACTTCTCCTTTACCCCTTCCTTCATTTACCGTGACCTTCCCTACTTTCCCTCCACTCATTTCTACTAATTTTTCTCCCTTATTTTCCCCTCACTTTTCATATTTGCCCTCCCCTCATTTTCCTTCGCTTCCCCTACTTTTCCTACACTCACTTCCCCTTACTGCCCCATCCCTCATTTCCCCTCACTTCCCCTACTACCCATCCTCACATTTCCCCTCACTTTCCCTCCTGAAAAGAAAGTACAACGGACGGATGGGTGGACAAAAACCCGACAGAATCTATAAGGGCTTCTGCCTGGGGCTACGAAACCCTAAAAACAAATTTTTAACAAAATAGTTCAATCTTTGAAAAAAGGAGTAAAAGGGAAAGTTTCTTGAAAAATGGAGAGAAAATAAGAATTTTTTAAAAAGAGTAAAGAGGGGACTATGGGAAAGAATGTGAAGTCTGAATTCAAGTAGAAGCTTTACTTGTAAACAAAAATACATTTTTATGACACATCAGGGGGGTGACACGATTTTCTCTTTTGCATTAGAGGCGCGTGTCAGTTTTGTGAAGAGCGGCGAGTCGTGAAGCATTGGCGCCACCTCCACGACGCCCGGTCTGCCCGTTGTCTGTTATGATTTTGCATACACAAACTCGTGAAATGTCATAACTTTATCGTCTATTTGCCATATTTTATTTATTTACGGATACATGTGTTATAACAATGGGGGGGGGGGCATCGATGTATAGCACCGAACTGTCTATCAGGGTACGACTGAACCCGCTCAAACGGAGTAAAACAGTGCATTTTTCCGTTCTAAAAAATGAGGTTGACCGTTGGCACCAAGCAATTAAGCATGACAAAAAGGATTTTATTGTTAAACCTGGAAATGTAGTTTGTGAAGATCACTTTTTAAAGGATCAAATAATTTGGAAAAAGAAAGTTTTAGCTCCGGATGGAACGGTTATGGCGATAGGTATGAGGATTTGTTTACACCGATGTTCTTTAACCTAAAATAATTGAATGGCTCTGACGGTTTCATGACTACATTGATTTTTAAATTTTGATATATTTTTCTTCTTGTAAAACTTGTAGATTATTGTAATAGTGTGTAACATTATATTTTTATTATTTTTTGAAATTTTAAAAATATTTTAAAACCCTTACTATCTTTAAGAAAATTGTAAAAGTAACATTAATGACATGCAGTTTTGAATTATCGCCGAGTTTCGACATTTATTACTTTAATAGGAACGTAAGTTCTATTATTTCGGTCTTGCGATCAATTTGAATAAAAAATACTTTATTAGGTATAATATAAGCCTTTATCGGGTATAATTTGCCTGAGGATGACCAACAGATTGAGGTCGAAACGTTGCGAGAATGTAACTTTTTATAATTAAAGTATTGACTCGGAATACTCCTAGTCTTTTTTATTCAAATTGATCGTAAGACCGAAATAATAGAACTTACTTTCCTATTAAGGTAACAATTGAATTGATCAAAGGAAGATTTCACTTCTTAAAAATTGTTTTAAGAAGTTGTTTATTTTTATCAGTTCGAAATTTATGTACGATTACATTAATTTATTAATAAATTCAAGTACCAAAGTAAATTACAATTGTAAAATAATGATTTTCTTGCAGTCAGAATAGTAAAAGAAACCTAAATTTAAAAAAACGATAATTTTATGAAAAAGAAAGTCGCGAAATTTTGTAAAACTAGCTTTGTTCAATTGTATATAATAAATTATTATGTTCTGTCTGCATAATAATTGCTATACTTTAATCGCAGTATATTCGTAAATAATTTAAATAATTATATTTATTTAAATAAATTAACCTAGCATTTATTACTCCTATATACCATCCTACTGTCTTTACCCCATATTTAATTTATATCTCCATCTTTTAATTCAATTTTTAAATAAATAAATGACTAAATGTACGTTAAAGTTAATAACTTTATTACTGATAATCTTTTAGCCATTTCACGATCAATACAATATACTGAATATTAAAAATTATGATTTTTAAATTTGCTTGTATATTTTTATTATAATGTAATAATAGATTAGGATCATTCGAGTAATTAAAAAATAGAGAAAAGTTTTTATATATTATCATTTCAGAACATTTAGTTTATTTGTTTTAAATGGTAAATACGTAATCTTTATATTTTACCATTTCACTCTACTTGAAACTAAAAAACCGACATTTCCAGTGTATGTAAGGTCTATTTTTTAATCCTAGGTATTTTTTAAATTCTAGAAACAGTTAATCCTTGCCTAATTCAAGCTAAAAGTATTTAAATTATCCACAAACGTCCAAAATATTATAAAAACTGCGAAAAATACTAAATCTCCCATGATTCTAATCAGCTTTCATTCAAATATAGGGCGTGGCGCTAGTGGCGCCAGTGTTTCATTTTCTGCCGTCCTTCACAAAACTGACACAGCGCATTTGTATGGCGAGTCACCCCCCTGGACACATGCATGATTTCAGCCCTTTTCGACGCCTATGAAGCGAAGCTAAATCCCTACTGTTTACTCCCTAGGGAGTAAAAAGTACTTTTTACTCCCTAGGGACAGAAAAGTAACGTCAGAGGTGAATAATGAAAATTATACATTTATGAGCTCGCATTTTATGATTATCAGCCCACTCACCGTATAATTGTGAGGAAATTTTGGTTGCAGATAATAGAAGTTTGCGGTTATTTATGGAAATTTACCATATATAACTGATCAAATTACCGTAAATTACCGAACATTTTCATAAATTTCCGGAAATTTATGGAAATTTGAAAAAATAAATTTTGGGTAATTTATGATAAGTTACTATATTTGTTGGTAAAATTACCATAAATTACCGAAGATGTTCACAAATTTCCGGAAATTAATGGAAATTTTTAAAAATGAATATTGGGTAATTTATGATAAGTTACTATATTTGTTGGTAAAATTACCATAAATTACCGAAAATTTTCATAAATTTCCGGAAATTCATGGAAATTTTTAAAAATGAATTTTAGGTAACTTATGGTAAGTTATCATATTTACCTGTAAAATTACCATGAATGTCTGAAAATTTCCGGAAATTTATGGAAATTTAAAAAAATGAATTTTATGTTATTTATGGTAAGTTACCATATTTACCTGTAAAATTACCATTAATGACCAAAAATTTCCGGAAATTTATGGAAATTTCCAAAAATCAATATTGGGTAATTTATGATAATTCACCATATTTACTGGTAAAATTACCATGAATTACCGAAAATTTTCATAAATTCCCGGAAATTAATGAAAATTAAAAAAAATGAATATTGGGTAATTTATGATAAGTTACTATATTTGCCGGTAAAATGACCATAAATTACCGGAAATTTATGGAAATTTTTAAAAATGAATTTTAGGTAATTTATGGTAATTTACCATATTTACCTATAAAATTACCATAAATGACCGAAAATTTCCGGAAATTTATGCAAATTTTTGAAAATCAATATTGGATAATTTATGATAAGTTACCATATTTACTGGTAAAATTACCATAAATTACCGAAAATTTTTAAAAATGAATTTGAGGTAATTTATGGTAAGTCACCATATTTACCTGTAGAATTACCATAAATGACCGGAAATTTTTAAAAATCAATATTGGGCAATTTATGGTAAGTTACCATAATTACCGGTAAAATGACCATAAATTACCGAACATTTTCATTTTCCGGAAATTTACTGAAATTTTTTTCAATGAATTTTGGGTAATTTATGGTAAGTTACCATATTTACCTGTAAAATTACCATAAATGACCAAAAATTTCCGGAAATTTATGGAAATTTTTAAAAATCAATATTAGGTAATTTATGGTAAGTTACCATAATTACCGGTAAAATTACCATAAAATACTGAAAATTTTCATAAATTTCCGGAAATTTATCGAAATGATTAAAAATTAATTTTGGGTAATTTATGCTAAGTTACAATATTTTCCGGTAAAATTACCATAAATTACCAAAGATTTTCATAAATTTCTGGCAATTTATGGAAATTTAAAAAAATGAATCTACGGTAATTTATAGCAAGTTACCATATTTGCCTGTAAAATTACCATAAATGACCGCAAATTTCCATAAATTTCCGCAAATTTATAGACTTTCGTAAATTGAATCCAGTAATTTTTTTATTGAATTTTTGATAATTTGGAATAAGTTAACATAAATTTCATACTTCTTTATTCAAAATCTAATATGGACTGAAATCATGACTGTATTTCGAAAAATGTCTGAAATCATCCATTTGTTATAAAAAATATCGTATGCGCCAAGGGGGAGAGGCACTTTTTCTCCCCCGAGGTGCATAATATACTATTTTGCAACACCCACCTCGAAAGTTGACATTTGCATGCTTCTAAATTGTGCCTAAAGGACCTAATTTGAGCAGACTGTGTGCGAATAATTTTCCCGCATGCGCAGTTTGTAGATGGCTTTGTTTAGGCACTGGTGAAAACGCTGCGCATGCGCACTTTCGAGATGAGGTACTTTAGACACTGGCATAGGTAACTTTAAACACTGGTGTTGGTATCTTCTTGAAATAAATTTAGATTTAACTTGAACAAATGTTTTAATGATTGTAGTTTTGTTTTTAGGGTTTCGTAGCCCCCCCGGCAAAAGAGCATAAACGCCAATATTTTTTTTTAAATAATTTTTTTTCCAAAAAATTTTTTCTACAAAT
Source organism: Andricus curvator (assembly GCA_932195095.1). Lineage (NCBI taxonomy): Eukaryota > Metazoa > Arthropoda > Insecta > Hymenoptera > Cynipidae > Andricus > Andricus curvator. Next base: position 6,817 of record CAKNYM010041394.1, read on the forward strand.
TTTTTGGTTTTCAAATTTTTTTTTTCAAAATTTTTTTCTCAAAAAATTTTTTTCAAAACTTTTTTTTCACAAAATTTTTTTTTCATAAAATTTTTTTTCAAACATTTTTTCTCACATTTTTTTCCAAAATTTTTTTGCACAAAATTTTTTTTTCAGAACATTTTTTTTCAAACATTTGAAAAAAAAAAGTTTTAAACATTTTTTTTTTTAACTTTTTTTAAAAAATAATGTCTTTACTGCACTCTATGCAATATAAAATTAGTATTTTTTATTACCTTCGCATTACCTTCTCCTAGCAACTTTATCGGTTGCGCGTTGCAAAAAATAGAGTGTGATACACGTGCGCATAGGTGATTGGTAACGCGTGTGATTGCATCATTCGCCTGCGGCTTATGCTGCAAAATTGACACTCGCACACAATCACCTATTTTGCGCACTTGTATCACAAATAACTAATTTTTATTTGTTCAAGCACTTCAAAACATTTTTATTCATATTTATATTCTTCATGTGTGATGTTACATTCAGCGTGAATCCCTCCCTCCTTGCGTCACAAATATTCACAAATAGTCACATCACCTTTTACACCCCCCCCCCCCCTGTCTGGCAGTGTGACATATTTTGTGAACGGCTCCTAAACAAAAGTTGAATTAACTTTAATGACACAATAATTGATGCATTTTATAATTATTTAGGAATATGAGTTGAAGCGACAGAAACTTGGAGAGGAGTTGGAAGTTTACAGAGCAGGAATAGTGAAGGCTGTTGATAAAGTCAGTGAGATGGAAGTCGTTTTGGATCGAACTGCAAGAATGTACGTCCAATCTTTAAAAGAAAGACGTCAATTAATTGATCAATGGACCCAGAGTGTTCTTGTTTTGAGACAAAGGGACAACACTATTGAAGAATCTCGCAAGGTAACATCATATGGTTATTTCTCCATATATAAAGGTCACTTTTGCTTCCCAGTGTAATTTCTTTGAATGTATTTCAAGTCATAGTTGAGTATTTTTCAATTTTAAATCTGCAAAATGGAACTATTTTCAAAAGAAACATTCAAAATTTCATCATTTTCTATTATAAAAATTAAATATTGAAGAGTCTTCAATTGCAAATATTCAAAACTGAAGAATTTTCCACTGTGAGTCTTCAAAATTGAACTACATATCCAAAAAAAAACTTTAAAAATTACACAATTTTAAACTATAAAAGTTCCGAACTAATAAATCTTTAATTGGAAATCTTCAAATTAAAGAATTTTGAACTGAAAAATGATAAAATTGAAGATCTTTCTACTGTATATATTAAAAATTGAACAATTCCAAAAAAGCCTTTAAAATTACATACCTTTAAAATATAAATTGGGAAAATTAAATAATTTTCAATTCTATTTCTTTAAAATTACAGAATTTTTAATTGCAACTCTTCAAAACAGTAGAACTTTTACTTGTAAATCTTTAAAATTGAAGTGTTTTTAATTTGTGCAAATTTCCCATAAAAAATATGCAAATTTTAAGTTCGAAAATTAGGAATTTTGTAATTTTGATGATTTGCATTTGAAATTTCTTCCGCTTGGAAGATTTAAAAATTAAAAACATATTTTTAGATTCATAATTTATGTAATGAGTCTGCCATTTTTAATTTAGAAATTCTATTGCTTTTTTTATTTTTGATGTAAAAGTTCTTGACCAGGAAATGTTAATAATTTTGATGTTATTTTTTTTTGTCTACTGGTCAAACTGCTCACAATTTCAAAAATCAATATTCAAAAAATATTGATTTTAGACCAGTAGACAAAAAAAATTAGCATCAAAATTATTATTCTATTACTATATTTGAATTAGACCCCAAAAACCTTGAGGTGTTTCAAGTGATTCGGGGTTTCGCCACATACAAACACGTCTACAAGGATAAATAGCAAGGGAAGGGGAAGTTCGGGAAATTATGGGATAGTAAATGAGGGGAAATAAGGGGAGGGGTAGTAGGAAAAGTAAGGGGAAATTAAGGGAGGGGGAGTAGGGGCGTGAGGGGAAATGAGGGTATAGGAAGTAGGAGAAGTGGTGGGAAATAAGGGAAGGGGAAGTAGGGAAAGTGAAGGGAGCAGATCTAGGGGAAGTGATGGGAAATTTGGGAAAGTGAGGAGAGGGGGAAGTAGATGAGGAAGAAGTTGGGGAAAGGAGGGTAAGCAAAGGTTGAAGTGTAGGGAGGGGAACTAAGGGAGGAGAAGGGAAGTAGGGGGATTTAGGTAGAGTAGGCGAGGGAAAGTGTGGGAGGGTTCGGTTTGAACGACTAATGACTAATATTTAGTTTGTGATATTGAATTAGCAAACTTGATTCTTGAAATTCTGTTATCAAATTCTCATCAAACTCATTTTCATGAAAATCGGATCACTAATGCACATTCTAAAAAAAGACCGATGAGTTTTTCAGAAAATTGTTTTAAAAAACATGAAAGAAAAATGTTACAATAAATATTTTTGAGCGAAGAAGACACATATTTCAAAATACTTTTGCAAAAAAAATTGATCCTATCAAAAGTGACCTCAATACAGAGAAACAACTACATAGAAAGATCTTTAAAAAAATAAGAGATCTTCTTAAAAAATCTAAACCTATTTTGAATTTATAGGAAATAGAAACATTGCGAGAAATCGCGAAAGAAAAGATGGAAGTATTTCAAGAAGCTGAACAGTTTCTAAATAACCAATTGGCAAACAATAAAGAATTAGAGGACAATATTTCGCAATTGGAGAAAAAAGTTGTGATGGCTAAAGGAGAACAACGACAGCTTTCAGAAGCGATCGACAATTACGAAACGGAAGTAAAGTCAATTCAAATCTCAAAATATTGTTGAAATGTATGACCAAAATTAATGAACAGATTTGTAACATTTATATTGGCATTGTATTTCAGGTTCAAATGCAGAAAAAGAATTTAGAAGAGTGCGCTCAGCAAACACAAATCAAGCGAGCTAATATCAAAAAGAAAAAAATCGAAATTGAAAATAAGTATGTAAAAATAAAAGATTGTCGAAAGCAGATTGAAGATTTGAAAGTAACTTTAAAAGAGATTGGTAATCAGGAAATGAATATCGAACAAAGAACGAGACAGTTGGAAGAAATGATTGAGGTAAAATTAGAGGGTGTCTACTAATTTTTGCTCCTCGAATTTCCGATTATTTCCCGGTTTTTCCCCGATTTTTCCCGGGTTAATCGGAGCTTTCCCGGCTAACTTAGTATTAAAATAAATAATTTTTATAATGGTTTTTTTAATAACTCTTCAACAATTAATCTAAATTTTTTGTTCGAAATCCTAAACTTGTCAAAACTTCTCAATATCTCTTCAACTTACTTGAATTTTTTCTAAAATTTTGTAATATTGCAAAATTAAAAAATTTTTGGTTTAAAATCTTTTATATCCTTATTTGAAATGGTAGGAAATCATTTGAATTGTTTTGAAATCTTTTTCGATTTTCTCTTCAATATAACTTTTAAAAATAAAAAGTCATATGAAATGTTTCCATCAATCTTATGAAAAATTTTGTTATCTCTTGGAACCTTTCAAAATTCTTAAAACGCTTTTAAATTTTGTTTCGAAATCTTCAAAAATCAATATTTTGTTTAACATTTTAAAAAATCTTTTCAAATTCTAAATTATTTTTAAAAAATACAAAATTTCAATAAAATAGTTCAATCCTGAAACAAAAAATATAATTTTTGAACAGTTGCATTTTCAACCAAAAAAGATTAAATTTTAATAAAAAAAAAAACGAAATTTCGATCAAATAGTTCAATTTTTTCTCTCGAATATATGGATTTTCAACAAAAAAGTTAATTTTAAACAAAATAGTTGAATTTTCAATCAAATAGATGAATTTTCTACCAGAAAAGATGAATTTTCAACTAAGTAAATAGGTAAATTTTTAACCAAAGGGATGCATTTTCAACTAAAATGGTGAATCTTCATGACAAAAATGAATTTTTAACAAAGTAGTTCAACTGTTGAACAAGTAATTCAATTTTAAACAAAAACATGTATTTTTAACGAAAAAATGTAATAGTCCATATTTCAATTAAAAAAGATAATCATATTAAATCAAAAAAACTTTAATTCGTCCAAAAACTACGAACTTTCAACAAAATAGTTCAATTCTCAACCAAAACAGATTAATTTTAAATCCAAAAATATTAATTGTCAATAACAACAAAAATCATTTTCCACCAAGCAATAACTGAATTTTATAAAAAAAAGAAGAATTTTCAACAAAATAGTTGAATTTACAAACCAAAAAAAAATTCTTTTAAACAGACTCGACTTATTCCTAAAATTTTGAAAAAAAAATTTAAAAATAAAAAAATTGCCCTAAAATCGAACAGATTTTTGTTCGTCATTTTTAGAAATCTTTTCAAATTTGTTGACATTTTCTTTAAAAATTAATTTTTCAAAATAAAAAGTAATTTTTCCCAGGAATCTTAAGAAATTTTTTTTGTTTTCTTGAAACCTTTCAAAATTCTTAAAAAGCTTCGAAATCATCAAAAACTTACATTTTTCTATTAATGTTTGAAATATTTTCAAACATTCTAAACTTTCTAAATATATTTTTTAATGATTGGTATTTTTCCCAAAATTAACAAATCTGCTTTTGAAATATTTTGAAATATTCTCTTACAAATAATTTTCCAAAAATAAAATCATTTTAAATTTTTTCAGCAATTTTAAGAACATTTTTTTATTCTTTTGAAACCTATCAAAATTCGCATTTTTCAAAACTTTAAATGTGATTTTCGACTCAAATTTGTATTCCCAGTTAATTCCCGGGATTTCTCGGTTTTCATTGTGAGTAGACACCCTGAATTAGAATGAATTCAAACAATATATTTCTTTTAGCAAATAAACAATGCAAAATGTTATAATATTTGAATTTAACACCAGAAAGAAGAAAAGCGGAAATCGGAAATGTCGAGAGAAATTAATCGGTTCCAAACTAAAATTTTGCGATCAGGAAATCAGTTAAGCGAAATGGAAAACGAGAAAAAAATGATCTATTTGAGATACCAGAGTGAGAAGAAAAAAATTGAAACCTTAGGGGTATTTCGAGCCAAAGTAGAAAAATTGCAAAAAGCGAAAAAAGCGGATCTTTATAATGTCGAGCTGGAAGCTCAGAAATGTGAAATACGACTCCAACGTTTGACTGATGTTGAAAAAGACAGAGATCAATCAGTCAGGAAGCAAAAAACTCTCGAAGATTTGCAGAAAGTTTATAACGAGAAGATGGAAGTTTCGAAATTATTACAGACCCAAATAGATCATCTCGAAGTAAGTTAATCCAATACAAATGATTTTAATTAAAATTGAAATAATATTCTTAAAAACTTTTTTAAAGCACGACATGAGAGAAATGACCCAGAGATTGGCGAATAATAAGGAATTAGAACGTCTAAGAAACAGAAAACAAGAACTGATTTTATTAATAGAAGGTGGAGAGAAGCAACTTAAAGTAATTCAGGCTTCTAATGAAGAAAAACAAGTTGAAGAAAATTTATTGAGACTCAAAGTTAATCAAGCAGAGAAACTAGTCTCGAGTATTGATGGAAAAGTGTACAATTTAGAGAAATATAGACTTCAAATTGAAGCTGTAAGTATAAATGTCAAATCAACCGATGACGTATTAAAAATTAGCCTTAAGGCCATGTGACGAGTGGGTCGCGTGACCGAATTTCTACCTTACCGACACTTTTTTTATTTGTCAACTTATTTTCATACGAATAGCCACATCGAGTTGAAAATTTGGGATAATAAATAAGAAGCACTAAGAAAGGCGGCTTTGGCCCTAAATTTTGAGAATCATGAAAAAAGCCAAAAAAATTATTTAAAAAAAAAACTTTTTCGATAATTATAAAAATTTAGGACCAGATCCGCCTTCCTTAGTGCTTCTTATTTATTATCCCAAATTTTCAACTCGATGTGGCTATTCGTATGCAAATAAGTTGACAAATAAAAAAAGTGTCGGTAAGGTAGGAATCCGGCCACGTGACCCACTCGTCACATAGCCTTAAGGGTGGGCTGAAAAGTCCGTTCAAAACGAAAACTACTATCCCAGTTTTTTTATTTCTTCCGAATAATAGGATTTGTCCAACTCTGCTAAATAGGCATTCGATTCCGCAATCACCTCCCTGGCGAAAGTATCGGATAGGAATGCCTTCCGAATCATTCCGGAATCTGTATCCGAACCAATCCGAAAACAGTTCTACATTTCGTTTGACCCAAATCGTTTAAAAATTAATCCGACTCAATCCGGTTCAATCCGAACTCCAAAACGAACCAATCCGAACCAAAGTTTCAATCCAAATGAACTCGAATCAATCCGAACTTGGATTGATATACACTGAATTTTCAATCCGAATGAATCCGAGTTCGGATTGAATTAAATTCATTCGGATTGAAAATCGTTTTAGGTCAATCCGAGTTCGGATTCATTCGGATTAAAGATTTGGTTCGGATTTATTCGGATTGGAAGTTCGGATTGAGTCGGATTAATTTCTGACCGATTTGGATCGAACGAAATGTAGAAATTTTTTCGGATTGGTTCGAATTAACTCGGATTGGTTTGGATACAGATTCCGGAATGATTCGGATGACTTCGGATTGGTTCGGAAGAAATTCCTATCCGATACTTTCGAATTGAATAGAATTTCCTTATGATGGAACAGGACTTTTTTGTGGGCCAATCATGGACGTCATACATCATGCGAATGCATACGACTTTTTGGAGAAAATATTCTAAACGTAAAATTAAGTTACAAATGTACGAATAGTAATATTTTGTCAAGTGTAGAATGTATTTTCTCAGTCATGTTCCATCCTTTTGTCGATTGACGACCTTTCATTGTCAAGAAATAAAATAAAATATAAAAAATTTGAGGTTAGTGTATCAAATCGATTTGATCATAATCGGGTACCCTAACCTCAAATTTCGGATAGTTGATTGTATTTCGTGAAACTCAAAGGTCTTCAACCGATAAAAGGATGAAACAGAATTGCGCAAATGCATTCTAGACTTGAAAAATATTACTATTCAGACATTTATAACTTACTTTTACGTTCAGAATATTTTTTCCAAAAAGGCGTTCGCATTCACATGTCAAGATGTACCAACTATGCTAACCTTCCTGACATTTACACCTATCCTATCATGACCACGACGTCATGCTACAATACTCAATATACCGTGAAATATTTGAGTCGCATTTTGATTCTATTATATTTATTTTTAGTTGGCAAATTTTACTATTTCAAGGAAATGTTATATTTTGTCACAATATTCGATTACCTTTTCCATCGTTCTCCATGTTTTTGATCGGTTCCTACGTCAAAAAACACTCGAAAAACACTGGCATGCATGATGCGCAAATGCAAGGACGTACACATGCTTACAGCGCGCGCATCTGTACAAGGCCGGGGCAGCCAATGAACGTCGCTTGACAAAATCACCCCACGACTAGCGGTAGAGGTGGGGCCCTCCAGCCTTGAAATATCAGAAGGTCCACGTTTCGCGGCCCTTGGAATAGGCAAGATTTCAATGTATTTGGTTGAATATTTTTCTTTTTTGAAAGGAAAGTTTTTGGTTGAAAATTCAACTGTCTTCTAAAGAATTCGTATTTTTGACTTGAAGATTCGTAGGCTAAAAACTGCAGTATTCAGTTAAAAATCAAACTGTTTCGTAGAAAAGTCATCCCTTTTGCTTGAAAGTTCAACTATTTGGTTGTAAATACAACTGCTTGGTTGATAATTAATTTTTGTTGGTGTTGAAAATTCATCTTTTTTTGTAAAAAAAGTTCTTGGTTGAAAATTCGACTGTCTTATAAAAAATCCTCTTTTTGGCTTGAAGATTTTGCTATTTGGTTGAAATGCAAATGTTTTTAGTTAATGTTAATTCCTTTTTATTTGAAAATTCAAACATTTGGTTAAAAATTCGTCTTTTGAAAGTTGAAAATTCAAGTATTTGGTTAAAAATTCGTCTCTTTTGCTTAAAAGTTCAAAGATTTGGTTTTTGAAACTCTATCTTTTGGGGTTTGAAAGATAAATTCAAATATTTTGTTGAAAACGAAATATATTTCGATTTGAAATATAAAGCGTCTTTATATTGAATTGAATATGATACCTATACATTAATTTTATTTGAAAGAATTTATTCCCCTATTTTCGTGAAAAATCACCCTATATCTCCCATTTTGAGAGCATTTTGTATTTGACCTTTTTCTGATGATCTGTGACGAAGAATGGGAGGGGCAAATAAAGTTTTAAATAGATTTTGTAAAATATCAAATTAATAAATGCATATTCCTAGCTTCTATCAAGAGTTGAAGTCCAAAATTTCTTAAAAAACGAAATTTTATCTTGCCATTTTCACGTGATAATTAAATACTCACAAGGCCAAATTACTTCAACTAGGACTCATTTAACTCAGAATTTAATAAGCTTTCCAACAGTTAAAAAAAATATTTTTATCTATATTCTGGACGTTGCTATCGCCTTTTAAAGTCAAGGCTAATTTTTAATAGTCACCCAGTTAGATCCGATACTATCCGTTCGTAGTGCATACTGGTTACTAATAATAGGTAATTTAAATAATAAATTATTAAAATATCTACAGTCTGATTTCTGAATGAATTTATAGGGCATGCAAGAAAGGATGGCTGAAATCAAAGCTCAAAAAGAAGCCTTATCAATTCAACAACGCGTAGCTTTGAGTGAATGTTCAGAGCTTCGAAGCATAATTTCGGAAAGGAAAACTCGAATTCAACAATTAAAATTTCGATATGATAATAATAATGCCCTTGTTGGAGTAAATCCAGCTGATGGGACGCCTTTGAACACAACTTATTTGAAAATACAGAACGCCCAGGAAAAGTATTTACTTCAGGAACAGGGAGATGAACTAGATCGGACAATTAGAAAATGTGAACGAGAGATAGAAAGCATGGAAAACACTCTGAGGGTCGTAAATGCCTGTAATGATAAATACAAATCGAGTTTAGCTCCTGTCAGTGATAATGGACCAGAAAAAGCTGAGCAAAAGAAATTGGATGAAGAGATGTACAATGTGCTAGAAAAAAAGAGACAGATAAAAGCTCAACTTGAAGAAAAGCAGGAAGATATGAAGGTATTGAATTATTATCATTATTATGGGCAGTCCACGATTCGTCCTCATGCCTGCTTCAGGACAAGATCGTGGGCACGTTCTGGTCCTTCTGGACCACACGTGTGATGACGACAGGCACCACCAGCGCACTGTTACATGTCTACATTGTTAAAAATGTTTGCAATTCTCCAACACTTCTACAATACGAGCGTAAAGTAAAATTGCAAACACGGTATTGGAATGACGGAATTGCAATACATGTATTGTAAGTGTTGTGAATCGTGAAGCCACTGTCGAGAATTCCAATACATGTATTGTAGCGTTTATAAGTCGAAAATTGTGCACACGGAATTCACGGAATTAATGGAATTCGAGGAATTCATAAAATTTAAGGAATCCATGAAATTTATGGAATTCACGGAATTTATGGAATTCGCAGAATTCACGGAATTCATGGAATTCACGGAATTCACGGAATTCATGGAATACGTGGAATTCACGGAATTTATGGAATTCGTAGAATTCACGGAATCCATGGAATTCACGGAATTAAAGGAAATCACGGAATGGGCGGAATTCATGGAATACGTGGAATTCACGGAATTCATGGAATTCACGGAATTCATGAAATTCACGGAATTCACGGAATTTATGGAATTCACAGAATTCATGGAATTCAAGGAATTTCAAGAAAAATTCGTGGAATTCATGGTATTCCTTGAATGCACGGATTTCATGAAATTTTTTCTCGTCAGATCACTGAAGTTAAGCAGCGTTGGACGCGGTTAGTACTTGGATGGGTGACCATTCAAGAATACTGAGTGCTGTTGGCACATCGTGGGTGTGGTGAGCCCACACTTGTAGTTATTTAGAACTACAAGAAAACTATCCACCTAGAAACACTACCCGAATCGGGTAGTGTCACGCCTACCCTGAAAGGGAAATGGCTTAATGGTATAAATACATACATGGAATTCACAGAATTTATGGAATTCATGAATTTCAAAAAATTCATGAATTTCAAAGAATTCTTGGAATTCATGGTTTTCCTTGAATTCACGGAATTCGTGAAATTTAAGGAATTCACGGAATTCATGGAATTCACGAAATTCACTGAATTACCTAAATTCATATAATTCGCGGAATTCACTGAATTCATGAAATTCACTGAATTCATGAAATTCACTGAATTCATGAAATTCACTGAATTTACGGAATTCTCGGAATTCGCGTTCCATGAATTCCTTGAATTCCGGGAATTTATTGAATTCCATGAATTCACAGAATTTCAGAAATTCCTTGAATTCTGTGAATTCAATAAATTCCACGAATTTTTTGAATTTCATGAATTCCGTGATTTCATTAAATTCCATGAATTCCTTGAATTTCATGAATTTCGTGAATTCCTTAGATTTTGTGAATTCCGTAAATTCCGTGTATTCCTTGAATTCCATCAATTCCTTGAATTCCATGTATTCCGTGAATTCCATTAATTTCGTGAATTCCTTGAACTCCGCTAATTCCGTGACTTCCTTCATTTCCGTGAAATCTTTGAATTCTTTGAATACAATGAATTTCATGTATTCCGTGAATTCCGTGAAATCTTTGAATTCCGCGAATTTGGTGAATTTCGTTAATTCCATGAATTCCTTGAATTCCATGAGTTTCTTGAATTCCAGGAATTCTGTGAATTCTAGGAATTCTGTGAATTCCGTGAATTCCACGAATTCCGTGAATTCCTTGAATTCAATGAATTTGTTGCATTCCATGAATTCCGTGAAATCTTTAAATTCCTTAAATACAATGAATTCCGTGAAATCCTTGAATTCCTTTAATTCCATGAATTCCGCGAATTCCATGAATTCCGTGAAATCCTTGTATGTATGTATACCATTAAGCCATTTCCCTTTCAGGGTAGGCGTGACACTACCCGATTCGAGTAGTGTGTCTAGGTTAGTTTCTTGTAGTAAATAACTACAAGTGTGGGCTCACCACACCCACGATGTGCCAACAGCACTTCCTTTAATTCCTTTAATTCCATGAATTCCGCGAATTCCATGAATTCCATGAATTCTGTGAATTCCATGAATTTCGTGAATTCAATGCATTTGTTGCATTCAATGTATTCCGTGAAATCTTTGAATTCCTTGAATACAATGAATTTCAGGAATTCCGTGAAATCATTGAATTCTGGGAATTCTGTGAAGTCCCAGAATTCCTTGAATTTCTTGAATTCCATGAATTCCATGAATGCCTTGAATTCCATGAATTCAAGAATTCAATTAATTCCGTGAATTCCATGAATGTCCTGAGAAATTATTTACATTTTTTTTAATTTTTCGGTTCATACGGTGTCGAGATATCCAGCCGCCAATATGATGCAGAAGTGTTACTGGCTACTAGACATGTATTGTAAAATTCCAATACATGTGAGATACGTTAACAATACCAGCATTTGGAAACTACAACATTTTGTATTGTAGCGTTACCTTACGTTTCGGAAATAAACTTCCAATACATTTATTGGAAGTTTCCAGCAGACATTTTTAACAGTGTAGTCTTTTTCTTCCCGCAAAAAATGAGTTGCTACTTTTAATTAAAATCTGAAAATTCCTATACACTAAATTATGAAAAAACTGCATTAAAAATAAATTCAATTAGAATAGAAAAATTGAAATTAATTAAATTAGGTAAAATTGACAAACAACAGAAGTTAAGTTTAGATTTTTACGAATTTCCATTTACCATATTAATTTTTCCGAATTGTCATTTGTCCTGATTTTTATTCTTCCGAATTAACGAATTGGGCCTAATTTTTATATTTTTGAATCGCCATTTATCACAATTATTACTATTTGGACGTCATGTATGGTAGTTTGACAATAGATAGATTCTAGACATAATAGAGTGAATTTAAGTTGATCAATTTGATCCCGAAATTGGATCAAAATGATATGCAACGCTTTTATACGGGCAGTCCACGACTCGTCCTCACACTGGCTTCAGAATGAGATTGTACGTACGTTTTGGTCCTTCTAGGCCCCCCCTGGTGACGACGGGCAGTCCTCCACTTTCGGCGCACTGTTACCCTTCTAGGCTTTTCCTGACTCAGGAAAAATCTATATCGATAAAGTCATTATAACTGGACTAGCAGAATGGAAAAGGGAAATGTTGGAACATGTAGTACCTTATGAAACTAATAGCTCGGGAAAAATGTTCCTCTCACTGTTCTCATTATGTCGATTAGGCTCGCAGTCCAAACTTGTTGTTGAATACAAAAAATAATGAATACACCCAACTCTTGAATTCTGCCCCCCCCCCCCCAACCCCTCGGTCTCGGCCTTCCTTGAACTGCTGGCCTACGCAGTTTCTCAGCGCGCATGGCGAGAGATGGTGGCGACTCTCGCCTCGCAATGGCCGCAGTGTGCGAGTACTCAGTCGAGTATATTGCGCAATATAATGCATTCCAATTGGAAACGGTTCAGGCGGCCCTGACTGTTTACTTTTGGATCCCCCCGACTTGTGGCCAAGGCTATTTGCAGGCAGCCCCTGAAACTGGACTGAAACCGAGATTACGGTATATAAATAAATATAAAATAAAAATTAATAAAAGAAATAAGTAAATAAATTAACAAATACGCAGATATCATCGTTCGTAAATAAGGTGGTCTTTTCAAAACTAGGTTATTATTAATTTATATATCATGGATATAGATATAGGTTTTCCTGAGTAAGGATAATACTAGAGTGGTAACAGTGCGCTGGTGATGGGGACTGCCTTCCGTTACCACGGGAGGTGCGCAAGTGACAGTACGTACTATCTCGCCCTGAAACAGATATGAGGACGAGTCGTGGATCGCCCCTTTTATACAAATTTCAGATTTTTTTATTTGATCAGAAAATTGGGCATCAGAATGATTCGATTCTGAAGATCAATTAACTATCATGAATTTTCATGAGTAGCAACTGTCGAGTGTCAGTTCTTGTAAATACGAATGCGATGGTGGTCCTTCATCACGAGGGAATGAAATAGAAAAAATGAGATTCAAAATAACTTGTAGAAGGAAATTTTTGACCAATTTTGGATTATTTCCTTTGAATAATTCAGCACTGAATTTTGAATAGATTTATGTGGCCCAATTTTAAATGTATTTTTTTAAATTAAACTTTTACGTTAATAGGGAAAAAGTCGACTTTTTCGGGTTTATTTTTTATTTTTGTGGATAAAGTACTATGCACAGCATCGCTGGACTTAATGCGTAGGGCTAGTTTGAAACAAAAAAATTATTTTACTGTAAAATTCCAGAAATAATTTCTTTGAAAACATTTAACAAAATTAAAAACAAAATGTAAATTTTGTAAGATTTTGTAATAAAATTTGGAAATTTTTTAAGGATTTTCAAAGGTATCAAGTATATAATTGTTGAAAAAGAATCTTGAATATTTTAAAACAAATTTTTGATTTTGTACAATTTCAAAAAAATTTCAGGAAAAGTTCGAATCATTTTTTTAAATATTTAGGAGGTTAAGATATTTAGAAATTATATTAAAATAATTAAAATTTGAAAAAATTTAAAACAAAATGTAGATCTTTAATGATTTCCACAAAAAGTCGAAGCTTTTTAAGAATTTTGAAAAAAAAAATTTTTAAATGTCGAAAAAAATCTGCAAGATTTTCCGGAAATTTTTTTTATTTTGAAAGATTTTCCTTTTTTGGATAAATTCCACTCTTTTTTATTTAAAATAAAATCTTTTTTAGTTTCAATATCAAATATTCAATATCTGAAATATTAAATTTTTCATTCAGAATTCATTTTTTTTTTGGTTGATAATGTAACTATTCAGTCAAAAGTTGAACTATTTTGTTAAAATTTGCCTTTTTCATTTGAAGTTTCATCATTTTAGTTTAAAATTCATCTTTTTGGTTGAAAATTCAACTATTTGATTAAAAGTTGAACTTCTTTGTTAGATATTCACTTTTTTGCTTTAAGACTCTTCACTTTATTTAAAAATTCATCTCTTTGGTTAAAAACGTAACTATTTTGTTGAAAATTCATGTATTTTGTTGAAAATTCGTCTTTTTGGCAGAAATTTAACCTTCTTGGCTGAAAATTCACCTTTTTGGTTCCAAATTAATTTGTTCTGATTGAGGATTCAACTATTTTGATGAAAATTCGTCTTTTCTGGATGAATTCAACTGTTTTTGATTTGAATGTGAAATCTTCTTTCATTTAAATATCAACTATTATATTTTTCGTTGAGAATTAATTTTTTTCGGATAAGTTCAAACGTTTTTGATTTAAAATTTAAATCTTCTTCGGTTGAAATATCAGTTAAGCATTACATTTTTCGTTGAGAATTCATCTTTTTTATTGAAAAAGATCTTTTTCGTTGGAATTTTTATTTGAAATATATATCTCAACTCTTCAAAAATCTTTTAGAAGTTTCTCGAGAATCTTAGGAAAATTATATTTATATAACCCTAAAAGCGAAAAAATAGTTATTTGAAAGTTTTATTTTGTATGAAAAATGGTTATTCTCTTCAAATTAAAAAACTACGCTCGCACATAGCGCGCTATTGATGATGTTAGTCTCTAAAATTGATTGACAAATTTTTCTGAAAGAAGAATCCAAAACCGGTCAAGAATCGACTTGTACAAGTTATTTTGAATTTCGTTTTTTGATTTCGCCCCACTTTGGGGCGCCTCCTACGGCGTGACGCCCCTATAGGTATTAGCCCATCTTTGCCTTATGCATAAACCGGCTCTGGATTGAATTTATACTTCATGCTAATATATTGCAGAAAATGGAAGATAATTATAAAATACTTGAAAAAGATATCGAAAGAACGAAAGAGGAGAGAGAAAATAAGGAAAGGTTTTTGGAAAATCTGAAAAAGCAAATTACTGAGCAGAAGGAAAAACTTTCAAGAGCTGAGAGACGCCTTCGAAAGGCTTTTAAAGATATTCAACATATGTGCCTTTGCACGGATGATGAAACAATTTTGTGGCAAGAGGTAATTATCTATTCTGAAGGTTTTAATTGCCAAATATGTTAGGCAATAGTATTATTATATATAATAATTAATCTAAGATTAATTCATAACTGTCTGTATCAGCTTTAAAAATATTATATTGGGGTTGTTGCGGATACTAAACTCTGGATTTAAGTAACTTGGGTTTACGGCGTTCCTAGAATTGCAGTCCTCGACATTTTCGTGATGTGGGAAGCGTGGGACTGAAAGAGAGGCGGTTCTCAGTCTTGCGTGACCCACAGTAGCGTAGCGACAAAGCGGACAGTACCCTCAGCACGTTAGTTGCGTCAGCTTTTAAGGTGTTCGAACAAGAAACTCCGATACAGTGCGCTTGAGACGTCTCACGTACGTGCCGTCCGCGCATGAACACATAACGCCAACCAATCGCGTGCAACCTGCCGTGCCGCTACGGTCTGTGGCAGCACTTATTCAAGTGCATTGCGAACTAGTGTAAGTAGCGACGTACTTGTGTGCGTCACCGCTCGGACCGCAGCAGCAGGACAAGCTCCACGGGATTGGTTGGCGTTATGAGTTCGTGCGCGGACGACACGTCCGTGAGACGTCTTCAGCGCACTGCAACGGATTTTCTTGTGCGAACACCTTTAGCATTCGTCCATATCCAACAGAAATGGTTCACACGGCCCTGAATGTTTACGTTTGGAGTCTCTAGATTTATGTTGAAGGCCACTACAGGCCAGGCCCGAAATCGTACTTAAATCCAGAGTTCAGCGTAATTTCAAATATACTTTTTTCCCACACAAATTAAAAGAGCGCTAAAAATTGAATATAATAACTTAAGGAAAGTTCTTTTAAATAAGTTTGAATTTTTTACTAATGTTTGAAAAGTATACTTCTATGTTTTGCAAATGCTAATAATTTGTGCCTCTTATAGAAAGATATTGCTACCAGGGAATTGCAAGAAGTGAACAACCTGGCCCTCCAACATATAGCCGAATTCACCATTCGTCACGTGGAAGCAGAAGCATATGTTAAAAAATGTCTAGCTGCCCGAAATATAGAATTACCTAGCAAATATTATATGAGACCATCGCCTAGTTCCAGCAGATGTGAAAGTCTTGCTGGCTCAACGGATATTAGATTCCGGTGTGGAAGTCGTGCAAGCGCGAGGTCTTCTTCATCGAGGGAAAGCATCAGTTGTGTTGTTAATTTTCAACCACAATTTGCTGACGATGGTATTTTGAAATTATTTTCATTGCATTAATACTGCGTATTTTTGTATTCAATCGGGAACATCATTTACTTATACCTAGGGAGCGTGCACATACTACATGACGCTATTTTCAGTGATTTTTTACTAGGCCCTCGCTCTTGTAACAATTTACGATATTTCGGTGAACCTCTTCTTAGAGAAATGCGGGAAATAGAAGTAGGAGAAGTAGTGGGAAATGGGGATGAGGAAGTGATGGGGAATGAGGTGAGGGGAAGTAGAGTAAGTAGGGAAAGTGATGGGAGGGGAACTAAGGACGAGAAGACCACGAGAAGACCACCTCTCAAAATGCCATTTGACACTGAAGATGACCTCGCTCCTATTTTTAAATACGAAATATAAATGGAATTTGGAATAAGCGTCAATCTAACAATGAATAACACAGACCCACAAAAAAAGTAGGAGTTCTGACGGACCAGACTGACGTATTTTGGGTCTTCAAATCCGAAGTCGGAATTCTGAAGCTAGCTATTGTTTTGTTCCTAATCGCAGAAAAATTTACGAAAAAAGTTTTTCTTGTAGTTAGGAAATTTTTAGGTTATAAAGAAAACAAGAGTTAACTTCGGAATTCCGACTTCGGATTCGGGATCAGCTACCCAAAATACGTAAAATTTGACTAGTCTGGTCCGCCGGAACTCCCACTTTTTTGTGAGGCTGTGTAAAGTACGAAAAAACCTTTTTTTGAGGTCACGAATTTTTGAGGTTAGGAAAGAAACAAGATCTAATTTCGGAATTCTGACTTCGGATTCATATTCAGCGACCCGAAATACGTAAGAATTGACTAGCCTGGTCCTTCAGAATTCCTACTTTTTTGTGGGGCTGTGTAATGAGTTAAAACTATTCGATAATAGTATGGGAATACTTTTTATTAAATTCAATTAGGGTTTCGTAGCCCCGGGTAGAAAGTCTTATAGTTTCGGCCGGGTGTCCCTCCATCCGTCGTATTTTTTCCCAAGGAGGAGAAGTGAGAAGAAATGATGGAAGGGAAAATAGGAAAATTAAGGGGCATTATGGGAGTAGAAAAAGGGGAAGTGAGGGGAAACAAGAGTAAATTGAGGGAAGGGAAAGTGGGATAAGTAGGGGAAGTAAGGGGAGGGCAAATAAAGGATCGGGGAGTGAGAGGAAATGTGGTGTGGGAGACTAGAGAAAGAGGGTGTTGGCCGCGGGAAGTGAGGAGGGGGAAGTAGAAGAGGAAGAATCTGGTGAAGTGAGGGAATGGGAGTAGGGGAATTAAGGCGAAATGCGGGAAAGAGAAGTAAGAGAAGTGGGGGGAAATGGGGGTGGGGAATTGATGGCAAATGAGGTGAGGGGAAGGTGAGTAAGTAGGGAAAGTGATGGGAGGGGAACTAAGGAAAGTGAGGGGAGTGAAAATGAGGGGGGCAGGGGAACTGAGCAGAAATGAGAGGTTTGGAAATAAGGAGAAATGGGGGGAGTAAGCTCTCTAAATTTGAATTAGTAGAAAACTACTAATTGGTAGTAGTTTTCTACTAATTCAAATAGTGCCGATTCGTTTACTGGTAATTAGTAAAAATCTACTAATTCAATGAGTAAGAATAACTGACTAAATGAATTAGTAACTGTATCTACTAAAGAAATTGGTAACGGTACTACTAAATGAATTGGTAAACAGTTTTAACATAAAATGTGTTTTTTCACTGTATACGATGGAAATTGCATAAATGCACATGTAACAATTACTTTTCGATAAAAAGTAAATGTTTTCATACACTAATCGTTTTAACCTATGCAAGGCAATAATAAAATTCAAGGAGCAGACAAGTAAATTCTTAACGTTACAATCTTTCAGATCTAAATTTCTCAACCACACACTGTGTTTATACACAACTTCAATTTTTCCAAATAAGTTTCGCCTTTTTATTTTAACACTTCCAATCTGTGGCACTCTATGAAAACTTGAATTGAGGTTTTTATTCTCTTTGGAGTTACAACCACTGACACAAAAACCTCCGAAACTTGTTGATTTTCGATACTGACGTGCAAATTCCATTATTGGAGCAAATAATTATCAGCTCGGAAGTATTTTCCTCATCAGAGCTACTTATTACAGCACTTATTTATTCAGTTGCACGATCATTACACTTAAACGCTATGTTTTTGCTGTGTTTTGTGATTTTTTACGTGTATTTAGTATGTCATCCACGGCTGTCATTGGCCATATTGGTTACTTCGCGTAGAGGCCGACAGTGTCGCGTAGCATGTTTGAATCAATTCATTGCTACTCATTGAATTAGTAAGTTGGTACTACTAAGCAGATTAGTAGAATACCCTTACTAATTCATTTAGTAACCTAAATCTTACCATTTCATTTAGTAGAAAGTGATAAAATTACTAATTTAACAGTCAGATGCAATGCTACTAATTCAATTAGTAAAATTTCTACTAATTCGGATTTAGAGAGAGGGGAGGTAGTTTTAACTAGGGAAGTGAGAAGAGAATGAAGCAAATGAGGAAGAATTTGGGGAAGCGACGGAAAATAAGGAGAATGGGAGTATTGGAGTACGGGAAGGGGGATGCGGGGAGGGAAAGTAGGGGAAATGATTAAAGGGGAATTGGGGGAAGTGAGGGAAGTTGAAATGAGGGGTTTCGAAGTGAGGGGAAAAGTGGGGTGAAGGAGTAGGAGAAGGGGAGTGTGGGCTAGGGAAGTGAGGGGAGGGGGAAGTAGATGGAGATGAATATGGGGAAGTAAGAGGAGGTGGAGGTTGAAGTGTGGGGGAAGTAGGGCTAGATAGGGGAAGTAGGGGAAAAGTATGGGAGCGGGAGGTTCGCACGACTGAAGTAACGTCCTAATAGGCTTCGAAACCTTTTTTTGTGGGCGCACGGCTCCTACTTTGACTAATTTTTTTTTTTTTTGAGAACTTTGTTGAATACGTTTCCTGTTGATAAATTTGAACAAATTTTGCAAATTCTTCGAAAGATTGCCCTGAAACAGTATAGTAAAATAATAAATTAAAGAGAAGTTTCCCCTTTTTCTTGTTTTTTCGCCTACATGTGAACTGAATTAATAGGTCGAAAAGTCTACCATTATATTTTGGTTTCGGAATTCATCTGGTTTGATTAAAAATTTGACTATTTGGTTAGGAAGTGAATTATTTTTTTGAAAATGTAACTAATTTGTTGAAAATTCGTTCAATTCTTGGTTGAAAATCTATCTTTTTCAGTCATAAATTCAACTATTTGGTTATAAATTAATCTTTTTTACTTGAAAATTCATGTATTTTGTTGGGAATTCGTCTTTTCTGATAAAAGAATTAATCTTCTTGTGAAAAAAATCAAGTTTTTGGTTGAAAATTTAATTATTCTGCTGAAAATTATTTTTTTTTTGGTTGAGAATTAATTTTCTTGCCCATTAATGTATCTATTCCATTTTTGTTTGAATATTGGTATTTTATTTTGAAAATTGATCTTTTCTGTTAAAAAATTCATGCACTTCGTTGAAAATTCGTCGTTTTTGGATGAATTCGACTGTTTTTAATTTCGAATTAAAATATTTTTTAGTAGAAATATTAACTATTACATATTTAATTGAGAATTTTGTTGTTGTTAAAAAAATCAACCACTTGGTTTAAAGTTGAACTACTTTGTAAAAAATTCATTTTTTTTTGCTGAAGATTCATCGTTTTAGTTGAAAATTCAACTAATTGGTCGTAAATTACCTTTTTTTGTAGGATATTTGTCTTTTGGATTGAAAATTCAACAAATTGGTAGAAAATTCAACTGTCTTCCAGAAAATTCGTCTTTTTGACTTAAAAATTCAACTGTTGCCGACGGGCGAACCCATGTACCTGACCCCAAACCGCAACCTTGCAGGGTCGTTATTCTTCTTAACAAACACCGGAAATTCTCTGTGACAGAGACTTTGTAATAAAGGGAAAATGTTATTGTTTCCCGTATTGTGACCGTATGGGGTCTAAAAGTGTAGTGTGAAATTAGGTGGTATGTTAGTCAGATAAAATTTGGTCTTCAGAGCTCGCGGTAGTGTGATGGATGGTCGTGCGGTGTCCGACAGTGGTGCTATGGTCGCGCGGTTACCGACGGTATTAGACAGGACGACGTTGTGGAAAAAGTAAATAAACTCAGTAAATATAGGACACTGTCATATTATTGTAAACTAAAAATGGTCTTGTAATTTGTCCACCCCACTTCTTATTTGATTTTTGACAATGGAACCGTCCCGGTTATAACATGAACTATTTTGTTGAAAATACAACTATTAAATCTTTTTGTGTCGATAATATTGGTCTTTAATGTTTTGACAAGGATTTAAATTTTATTTCTTGTTCAGAGAAGTGTCACGTGTTAGAGTGTCACGTAATATGTGGACGTTCCCATATGTATGTATCTAAACAATTACGTAGTGCTGGATATTACAATTTTATTTTGCTTTTTTTCTTGCAGGCTCAAGCAGAAGAAAGTCTTCGACAAAAAGTGCAATAAGACCAAGCTCAAAAAACCGAGACAAAAAAAAAGTACAATTAGTTGATAAAAGTATGTAACTATTATGTACGGTAAGGACTTGATTCCGTGACTGTGAATGTTGCAATATGAAGTTTAAATAAGTGATTCGTAGTTTTATTATTAATAATTTAATAATGTATACTATGTATATTAGTGTGGTCCAAACAAAACTTTTTTTGCTAAATGTCAAGGCCTCTCCAATTTATTAGGTTTTAAATGTTCTCATTTCACATTTTAAATGGGAAAAGCTTAGTTCTTTTAAATGGGTAGAAAAACTGCTTGTTATTAACTTTTCGTAAATTGAACTTCTGTCACTTCTCAAGAAATGTTCAATAGGGGTGAGTGAAAATGCTAAAAATAATCGAATCATTTCAGCCCAGTCAAAAAAATGTGTGGGTTGGTATCCGAAAAAAGGTAAAAAAATTACCTATGGTTAAAGAAATTATGGCAATTTTTTGTATGTATAATTTTTTCTAATGAACAGAAATAAAATTTATAATTCAAACAAATATTTGTTTGATTATAATTTACTGAAAATGCGCAAAAAACTTTTTTGTTATTGAGTTAAATGCACACTATTTTGGAAAAAAATTAATATCATATGTCGAACCTCAAATTTATTTAGCTTGAACCAAAGAAACATGTTTTTATTTTTCAGTATCAGGTATATTCTCGATTCCCTGACAATACCCCCTCCATGAGTCCCTGACGGTATTTTGTATCTAATTATTATATCTTGTTAAGGTTTTCCTGTACAAGTTCCAATCCCCATTCTCTTTAGCCCTATTAAAAATGCGTCGAGTATCTTTTTCCAGGCCCTCAAATCTAGGATTCTACCAGGGTGCCTCCTTGTGTGTTTTCTCAATACGAAGAGGACAATTTTCCTTATACGCTTTGACCATACCTTTTTGTAGGATGTCGACAGCAAGTTCTATTTGTTCGATAGACTTGATTCTGCCCGGCATAGCGCCCAGCAAACTGCTGAGATCCTTCCTATAAGTATCACAGTCCGTAACTGTGGGGTTCTATACGTTTGAACCTCAAGTCTATCGGCTATCAAGGAGAAGCATATCTATCTATGATCCGATAGGGACGTATTCGATGATACATGCCATCCTTTGAAAACTTCACTAATACTTACCGAACATAAGGTCAAATCAATTACCTCGCGACATCTGGTTATCACAAAGGTTGGTGTATTACCCCGATTCAATCAAGGTAAATCAGTAGTTCAGAGGTAATCTAATAATGAATCATCCCTCTGGTTGATGTGCTTATTAACCCAAGTCGAATGATGTGCTTTAGCATCACATCCGATAAGAAATGACCATCCTTTAATGCAACAGTAGTCTACAAGATTTCTCAGATGGTGGTGGTTCCTGGGTGTTGAATGGTAGATACGCTAAGCAAATCACCATAGGCTGGCGCCTGCCTCCTAAATGGTGCTCTATCTGTTTTGCTGCCAAGTCTCTAGAAAAGAACATTGGTAATCCAATAAACTTAACATCGCCTCTGACATCAAGTGCTGGCCTAGGTGTTTCTACGGAAATATTATAAATGACTGATCCGCTCTTGTTACTTAAGCATCTAACTTTCGCCTTGTAAGTCTAAAGTTCTTGTATTAAGGCAAAAGTCGTTTGTTCCCCTGTCGAACGTCTGATTAGGATAGAAAACGCTCCTATAGCATGGTGTAGGTTTATCTGGATAAAATCCAGACTGGATCCTCTTCAACCCATAGTGAGGCTTGCAGTTGATATTCTTGAGAATCTCGAACAGTCCAGTCTCTGCAATTATTGAAAGTTGGGTAGCTTGAATTTTCGCCTTCACATCGATAACCTTTCATCCTCCCGTTTTCATGGTCGGATTTTGGATTCCTAACATCTTAAATACTGCTGTTGGTTCTACGGATACACCAGGAATCCAAGGCAGCAGATTCACTGGCCTTGGGAGGTCTTTGCTGTCGATCATTTCGATCTCAGCTCTCTCGCAAAGTTGTATTCAGGCCCCCAAGCCTCCATACATTTTACGCGTCCAAATTGCTGGTTAAACAATACCTTCTCAATCCCTATCGCGGCGACACATTCGCCTCAACACAGGCAGAAGCCTCATCAGCGATGACAGTTATATGTTGTGTAATGTATGTCATGCGATAATTTTTAACATCGAAAGGATATTTATATGAAAGTATAATAACTTCTGAAGAAGGAAAAACTGGCTGGTAAAGTGGAAAAAACTTGTGAAATAAATAATTACTGACGATGACTCTAAATATTACTTAAGAGACTAAATATGATCAGAATTTAAATATGTAACCACAAAATACAAATTACAGACACTGCCAAACATAAAACGATCTTCACTGATGATGCTGTTGCCTGTATTGAGGCAAATGTGGCGCCTTGGTAGGGATTAAGAAGGTACTTGTTAGTCAACAACTTTTTCGCGTGACATGCATGGAGGCTTGGTGGGAAAACTTTTCTCTAAATGTTTTCCTTATTGTGCATTTAATGAGTTCTTAGCTCTTTCGAGGAGCATCCATTTTGGTCAATACGTTCGAGAGATATTATATTTTTAAAGTAAATGCAAAATAGCCCACTGTGTGCCGCTTCAAATGCATTGACATGGTCGTCATCGAGTTTGGTTATTGGGAACCCCTCGGCAACTATGGCCACTTTTAGGTGACTTTGTAGGCCCTATAGCTACAAAAGACTGTTGGACCTATCAACCGCCTCTTCTTCTGTTCCCTGATTTCATTCGGCGTGCTGCTATCAGAATGGGGCATCCTTGGAGTCCTCATTTGGCTGATATGTCCGATTGATTTAAAAATTGGAGCCTCAACCTCTTCCTAGCAGCTTCCGACAATTTAGCTCGTCGTGATTTTACCATTTGGTTTGACTCTCTGGCATCAGCATAGCACCTAATTCCCTATCTCCCGCTACGCCAGAGTTACTCCGTGATAGTTCCCCACTTAGTGATTCTGAAGTATGCTATAAAGCTCCTCCGATAATTTCCATCTTCTCAGGAGATGTTTTTTTCAGAGGGGTCGTTGCCGACACCACCTGGGTGTTTTGTTTTTGATTTTGGAGACAACTCATTTTGTTCTCTGTGAGTAGCCAGGGAAATATTCGGTCGATATCCACAGAGACCCGCTAAGAAATAAGGCAATTTTACTCTGACACGCCCGGTATCCCAGAGACACCATATGTGTATCCGCACCCTGGTATCATTCATCCCTCGACACGGTCGTCCGAGGGTCGTCCACGCTGCGGTTTCCGGGTCGTCGATATCCACGGGAGTTCTTAGACCTCCTCACCGTGGCCAGGTCCGAACTCGCCTTCTCTTTGAGCAGGGCAAATTAATTTCCTTCATTAAGTAGTAGTCGAGTTCACACGCCCCATAGAAGAGGTTTAGCCACCATATTTAACCTTTTATTTTATTTAATAGGCGAAATCTGCTCCCTCCAGTCACGTGGTATGGCACTCCAAGGCATAATTTAGATTAATTTTAAGAATTTCAGGGCTAATGCGTTATTATGTATTTTTTTCCTATGCACTTGCCTTGGCTTTTTCATCAACGAGGGACAATGACGGATTTTGGAACTTTGAAAGTGCACCCAGAGAACTAGGATTTGCTTGCTGTCGTCTTCGTTTAATAATGATTCATAAAGCCAATTTAATTAACAAAATAAGCAAACAGTAAACAGATCTTATAATGAAATTTTTCACATAGTTAGGCTGGGCTAAATCGTTCAGCCGATACCCCAAGGGCGAGTTCCTAAAGATCGAAAACAATGTAACCTAAAAACGAGAATTACCTGAAATTTACATACCTTGAATCAAAAGAAAAAGTAGGAACTGAATATTGAGGTGATTGGTGCAATAAGTCGTTAAGCTCTTTTAAACGCGTAGAAACATTGTCCACTCGGGAAAATCTATCGATGAAAAACGTGGTCGAAACGTAAAACAAACTATACCTTTGTTTGGTGTATGGTGTATTCTCAATACATAAGCGATGACTACAAGCAACGCACTTTGTTTAAAAAAGTAATATTTTTATTGTTGTTCAATATCAAATTAATTCCGAACGGAAACCAAGTTTCACCAATTTCGACCAGTGGTACTGTTATCAAAAAAATGTTAGTTGAAATAACTTATGGGGTGAAAGTTGATCACTATGGCTTTACGAATGTTTTCCTGAAAATTTAAAAAAAATCGGTCGAAAATTGTGGAAATGGCAGCAAGTTGAAGTCTGCTGCTAGAATGCGCCGGTTATTATCAGCCTTTGTTACTTTTTGCAGTGTTTCGCGAATGCGGTCCCGAAATTTCTAAGACAATTGAATGCCCCAACTTTGAAAATTGCTGTTTATTTATAGTCAGTTCGTTTATAGTAACCAAACATTCAATAACCTCAAAAGTATTATCTTTTCGTTCTGCATTTATTTCCTAGAGCGTAATCATTTTATATTCAAGTTGTGTGCAGAGAAGCATCAGTTATTTAGAATAAAATATCTGATTGTCTATCGCAAAAATGTCCGAGAATGAACATGTTGAAACTGTTTGGAAAAGAATAAAACGTAGCACGGACAAATGGCAAAGAAACGTCAATAAGACTTCAAAAAATGAGGTACGAGTAATGTTTTTTTACTGCGAATAATAACAAAAACAATTAATATACAACAATCATTAGGAATTAGGATATTATTACGTTAATATATTTACATTATAGTTTTCAAATTTAATTACACGAAAATTATATTTCTTCCATAGCTTAGTAATTATATTTTTTGAATTTCACCTTAATTTTAAATTACATTTTTTGAATATGTATGAATGAAAAGTTTGACTTATTATTTTCATAAATGTTTTGAAACATTTTAAGCACGCAGGGGGGCTGTTAATGAATCTCTTGGCACTTTTTAAAGCATGTTTGTCTTTCTCGAGTATAAAATGTTAGTGTCTATAAAAATTGCGTTACGAGAAACACCGCACAACCTGGTAAGAAGACTTGCATTCAAAGGTATTACAAATGTCAATACCTAGGAATGCCGCTTCTGCCCTTCTTTTTTGAATTCCTGATTATGTATACCATTAAGCCATTTCCCTTTCAGGGTAGGCGTGACACTACCCGATTCGGGTAGTGTTTCTAGGTTGATAGCTTGTAGTAAAATAACTACAAGTGTGGGCTCACCACACCCACGATGTGCCAACAGCACTCGGTTTTCTCGAATGGTCACCCATCCAAGTACTAACCGCGCCCAACGCTGCTTAACTTCAGTGATCTGACGAGAACTGGTTTTTTCAGCGTGGTATGGCTGTTGGCCAATAACAATAACATTATGCAGCGAAATAATTTAGATTCCAATCCCTTTCAAAGCCGATGGGAGCTGTCAAACGTAACCTGAAATAAATGAAAAACACTATTTTCGTTAACGCATTAGAAGGTGCTTCAAAATCATAAAATTTGCAAAATATACATAGTAGCATTGTGCATCACAATACATCACTTTGTTATAAAACCCTCGCTTTATTCAAATGTGATCAATTAAAAAAATATAAAGTAATGATAAACAAATTTAAAAAAATTAGTTTTCATCACAGCTACCTGTGTAGCAATCAATCTTGACAAAGTTAAATTACTAATACTGTGTTTTTAAATGCTTTTAACCTCACTATTATTATTTCTCACTATATTATTCGAAAAACAGTAAATAAGAACAGCGAAATGTTCAAATTTAAAAGGGATTAAAAATATTCTATTTCATCGTCGATTTGGGGTATCCCAAAGTATTCAGAAAATATTGTCACTGGGTAGAGAAAGGAATTCAGTTTAAAAGATAACTTCCACTGCTATGGGGATTCAAAACGCGAGGACAAAAACGGTATCGAAAAGGATTCAATGATTGTCACTTCACCATTGAACAAGAAATTTTCGAATATTTTGCAATGCAGGCCTTATTACCGGGAAAGTAACGAAGGCCAATAACCGAAGCACTCCAGCGGCAGAGTAGATTGACTTCAACTCGCTACCATTTCCACAATTGTCAACCGATTTTTTTCAAATTTTTAGGAAAACTTTCTTAAAGCCTAAGAAACAACTTTCACGCGATAAGTTATTACAACTAACATTTTTTCGATGACCGTACCACTGTTCGAATTTGGCGAAACGGGGGTTTCATTCGCAAATAATCTGCTATTGAACGATAATAAACATATTACTTTTTTGAACAAAGTGCATTGCTTGTAGTCATCGCCTATGTATTGAGAATACACCATAAAAATTCCAAACGAAGTATATTTTGTTTTACGTTTCAACCACTTTTTTTCATTGGTCGATTTTCCCGAGTGGACAATACTTCTACGCGTTTTCGAGCGTATAAGGACATATTGCATCTATCACCTCATTTTATAACCCCGAAAGCTACAATTTAATCGGCGATTTTATGCTGAGCTGAAAACTAGCGCCCGGAACGAGGCCAACATGGCCAGATGATTTTGTAGACATTATTACGGTGGTAATGCCGAGGAGGGAAATTGGAAGCGGAAAACCGAGAAGAGGGCAGAGACATAATAAAACTCCAATTAATTCAAAAGA
>CAKNYM010041395.1:9813-41353 GCA_932195095.1 Andricus curvator
TCAATACAAATTTTCTTCAAATAATTTGAAAGTGTCCCAAATGAATGGATTAAAAATTGAAAGAGCCCGAAAATTAAAAACATCCAAATTAAAAAAAAATTAAAATTTAATAACAATGTTTATAACAATTTGAAAATTGAATGCTATACATAAATTAAACATATTAACGCTTTTCAATATGGTTGTTTTTAAGTCAATACAAATTTTCTTCAAATAATTTGAAAGTGTCTCAAATTAAGGAGAATTTAAATCAAGTAAAAAAACTGAATTTATAATTTTTCGTTTGACCTGAGGAAAAAAATTTGTGGGTTGGTAACCAAAAAACTAAAAAATAAGTAAAAGAATTTTTGAAATCGATTAATATCTTCTGTTCTCTGTTTTGATTTGAAAATAATAAAAAAAATATTCCTAATGATACCAAAATTATTGCGAATTTTTTACATGCACAGTTTTTAATAGTGAATAATAATCAAAAATTATAAATTAAACCAAAATATGTTCATTCAACTTTTTTTAATGTGCAAAAAACTGTTTTCTGGGATTAAGTTAAATGCACTTTTTTGGAAAAAGTTTAATATGTTGAGACTGAAATTTCTTCAGCTTGAACCAAAGAAACATTTTCCTAATTTGCTTTCATCTAAAAAATTTTTTCGTGTTTAAAACATTCCAAAATCGCTAAAAATCAAAAATTCCTAAAATAAGAGAAAAGATTTTTTCCGAAAAAGAAAAATTATAACATGTTTCTTTAGTTCAAACTGAACAAATTCCAGCTTCAACATATTTAAATTTTTCAAAAATGTGTGCATATTATCCATTCCAAAAAAACACGTTTTTTGCACATTTCGAAAAAATTCTAAATTATACAAATTTTTTTTTCAATTTTTAATTCTATTATGATGGTCACTAGCTTTTAATTTGCAAATAAAAAAAGAGAACAGAAGTTATTAACTGATAATTAGATATTTAAATAAATCATTTAAACAATTTATTAATGTTTATAACTATTTTCTCTTAGATAATTATTAGAAAGTCGCTGTTTTTTCCGAATTTTTAAACTTATTTTCAACTTTTCAATTAGAGCGAGGTACTAATAATTCAAGTTAACAAACATCATTTAGAGCGAGGTAATTAATGCAATTAAACAAACCTAATTATTTAAACACTTTATTATTGTTGATAACTATTTTTTCTTAGATAATTGCTAGAAAGTTGCGATTTTTTCTGAAATTTTTTAATTTGCTTCGACTTTTTAGTTACGAACAAATAATAAATAAACGTTAGAGAAATCATTTTTTAAACAATCTCTTTCTTTTTTGTAAATATAGTTTTCTGAAATAAAACAGATATTTGAAATATTATTCTAATTTTCTATATGGATCATATTAAATGAAATTTTTCCTGGAAGTATAAGTTACTGAGAGCATTTTTGTTTAGATTAATATTAATATTTATTATTTCTTCCTAACTAAGAAGTAAAAGGAAAACTGAATATTTCAGAAATTTTCCGCCTTACCGTTTCTAGAAAACCTCATTCCAGAAACTTTCAGAGTGACCCATATATGGGCAAAAAAAAGCCGTTGCCACTTTTGCATCATGATACATATGTGGGCATTTCAAAAGAAAATTATTTAACGTGATCCGATTTAATTGTGCTTGAGTATATGGGGGTTTTTGGGGTCGCTGAATTCAAATCTGATGTTGGATTTTGAAAATTCCAAATGGAGGATCCAATATGGCGGACATGAATTATTAAAAATGTTTAGACCTTGATAAAATTGGTGATTCTTATAGGTTTTGGGGTCGCTGAATCTAAATCTGGTGTGGGATTTTCAAAATTCAAAATCGTGGATCCAATATGGCGGAACAAAATTATCAAAAATGTTTAGAACTTTATCATTTGTTTGGACTCACTTCACACTAGCGCTTATTTCGACTCATATTTTTTTATTACTTACAGTCAGCTTCCGTCCAACATCAGATTTCGATTCAGCGATCCCAATAACCTGAGTATTATCAATTTTATGAAAGTCCGAATATTTTTAATAATTTATGTCCGCCATATTGAATTTTGAAAATCCAACATCAGATTTCACTTCAAAGACCCCAAAAGCGTAACTATGAACAATCCGATCAAGTTCTAAACATTTTTGATAATTTTGGTCGGCCATATATTGGATCCGCGATTTTGATAATTTTTAATCATTAATAATAATAATAATAATAATTATAATAATTTTTTAATCAAAATTTTTATAATCAAGCATCAGATTTAGATTCAGCGATCCCAATAACCTAAATATCATCAATTTTATCAAAGTCCGAATATTTTTAATAATTTATGTCCGCCATATTGAATTTTGAAAATTCAACATCAGGTTTCACTTCAAAGACCCCAAAAGCGTAAATATGAACAATCCGATCAAGTTCTAAACATTTTTGATAATTTCGGTCGGCAATATATTGGATCCGCGATTTTGATAATTTTTAATAATTAATAATAATTATAATAATTTTTGAATCAAAATTTTTATAATCAAGCATCAGATTTCAATTCAGCGACCCCAAAAACTAATTTTCAAAATTCGAAATGAAGGAACCAATATGGCAGACATGAGTTATTAAAAAAGTTCGGATATTGATAAAATTGGGGATAGTAAGGTTTTTGATTTTTTGGGGTCGCTGAATCGAAATCTGATGCTTGATTTTAAAAATCCAAAATCGTGGATCCAATATGGTGGACCAAAATTACCAAAAGTGTTCAGAACTTGATCGGATCGTTCATATTTACGTTTTTTGGGTATTTGAAAAGAAATCTGTTGGATTTTTAAAATTCAATATGACGGTAATAAATTATTAAAAATGTTCGGACCTTGATAAAATTGATGATACTTTAGGTTATTGGGATCGCTGAATCGAAATCTGATATTGGATGTACGCTGCATGTAAGTAATAAAAAAATGAGTCGAAATAAGTGCTCGTGCGAATTTTCCAAACAAATGATAAAGTTCTAAAAAATTTTGATAATTTTGGTCCGTCATATTGGATCCGCCATTTCGAATTTTGAACATCCAACACCAGATTTAGATTCAGCTACCCCAAAAACTTATGTATCATCAATTTTATCCAGATCCAAACATTTGTACTATTTCATGAATATTTCAGAAAAAAACAGCAACTTTATAGCATTATTCAAAGAGAGGAGATTATTAAAAATATTAATAAATTGTTTAAACAATTATGTTTGTTAACATAATTGAAAAGTGGACAATAAGAGGAAAATTTTAGAAAAAACTGCAACTTGTAGCGTTATTCTAAGAGAATATTGTTATCAATAATAATAAACGGTTTAAACAATTACTTCTGTTAAATTAATTTTATTATTGCCTCGCTCTAACTGAAAAGTTGAAAACAAGTTGAAAATTTCGTAAAAAACGGCGACTCTACTCTATTCTAAGAGAAAAATGCTATAAACAATAGCAAATTATTTAAAAAATATATTTAAACATTTAATTATCAATCGAAAGCAAGACTTTATGTATGAGAAACAATTTGTATTTAAAAAACGAAAAAACTCTTAATTAGCGCCCAAAACTCGCAAAACACAATTTTTCACTTATGGGGTTTTTTGGGACCCAATAAAACAGACTTATGGGGGTGATATTTAAAAAGTAATTTATGATTCGTGTTTTATGGCTAATTGTGAAGTGAAATGTTGAGTTTCAACTCGATTCACCTCATATTGACGATTCTCAATCAAATTTAGAAAAAACTATTTTTTTTTCTTATGGGAAATACACTCGGACCTCGATTTAGTAACAGTGTCGGGAGTTTCCTGCAAATAGCCTTGTTACTAAATCGGGGGAATCGAAACGTAAACAGCCAGGACTGCCTGAACCGTTTCCAAATGGAATGCATAATATTGCGCAATATACTCGACTGAGCACTCGCGCACTGCGGCCATTCCGAGGCGAGAGTCGCAACCGTCTCTCGCCCTGCGTGGGCCAGAAATTCTAAGAATGACATTATTAAGAGAATATTATCTAAAAAAAATTAAAAGTCAATTCCTAATTTATTTATAAAAATTTAATTAAAACTGAAAATCGAGATTATTATTTTTTTTTAAATAGAGAAATAGGCTTACTTGCCGAAACTGAAGTATCCAAAGACAAGACCAAAAATGAGGCCAAAGGCATGTCGTGTGGCTGGTGATGCTACCCCAGGATTCAAAGATGACCTCAACAATCCGGCCAATCCCAGTGCCGTAAACTGGGTTATCAAGAAATTCACCTGTAAGAAGCCAAATTTAAACAAGAAATTAATTTGAGGGAATTTATTTATTTTTAGGGTCCGTTCGTCCATTGTACGAACCAATATGGACGTAGGGCCCAAAACTAACATGGGGCCCAAAATTGACATGAGGCCCCAATTCGGCCTAGGGACCAAAATAGACATAGGGCCAAAATTGACATGGGTCCCAAAGTTAACACAGGGTCCAAATTTGGCATATGGCCCAAAATATACAGGGCCTACAATAGGCATGGGGCCCAAAATAGACATATGGCCCAAAATTGACACAAGTCCCAAAAATTGACAATAGGGCCCCAATTTGGCACAAGGCCAAAAATAGACATGGGGCCAAAAATTGGCATGGGTCTCAAAGTTAACACAGGGTCCAAATTCGGCATAGGGCCCAACATTGATATGAGGCTAAAAATAAACATACAGGCCAAAAAAGATACAGGACTCAAAATAGACACATCCCAAAATTGATATATGGTCCCAATTAGGCACAAGGCCCAAAATAGACATAGGTCCCAAAATAGACATAGCGCCCAAAATTTACACCAGTGCCAAAGTTAATACAGGGTCCAAATTTGACATGGGGCCCCAAATTCACATAGGGCCCAAAATAGACATACGGTCCAAAAAAGTCATAGGGCCCAAAACATAAGATTAATATTTAATATGAGGAAATATAAGCACTCAAATTAGTTCGAAGCCTAGAAGAAATATTTTTTACAAATTTGAACTCTGAAAGTTCAATTACATAATATAATTGTGAAATTCATTTCGATTACAAATTTACAAAAACATTAGAATTAAATTAGTTGCGGTTATAGTTGATTGATTAATTAAAAAAAAAACGTTCACATTAAAAAACTTTCAAGTCTATTAAAATTATAAATTATTTTGATATAATTTCCAATATTTAAACAATTTTTTTACAAATATTTCCGTGGATGAGTATGTTGGAAATGCTTGTGGTTATTAGCAGCTTTGTAAGCCAACATATAGTTATTACGAAAGCAGAAAATACAAAAATTTTATATGGAAATTTTTATCAAATTGTTTTTTTTTTAAACAACAAATTTTAATACCTTCAAATTTCAATAAATTCCACTTTCAATTTCAATTGACTTAAAGTTTAAGAACTCAGAAAATTGATTTGTATTTTCAATTTATTGAGAATTATCTTTTTTACTATTTCAATGAACATTTATTTAAATTTAATAATTAAGGCCATGTGAGCGTAACCTCAAATTTTTTTTTACATTTTTTTCAAAATCAACTTGCGTTCACACGAAACGCGATATCGAGTTAAAAATTTTCGAAACTAAATATGAAGCACTAAGAAACGCGGGTCTGGTCATAAATTTTTATAAGTAAAAAAAAATGTTTATAACAAAATTTGTTTTGCTTTTTTCATAATTATAAAAATTTAGTAAGTTGGTTTTGAAAAAAAATGTAAAAAAACATTTGAGGTTACGCACACATGGCCTTAAAGATGCAATTTTCCAAAAAATATACTTACAAAAATTCCAACTCATCATTTTTTATTTTGAAAATTTAAAAATAAACGATTTGTATACACTAGGATGATGTCATTTTAGCTGAAACGATTGTAAACAAATTTTACACGCTTCGGCTTTTATCAATCTTTTTTGCGTTCTTTTTTTAATCGCTCTTATCTGCAGATTGATAAAAGTTTCGTAAGTTACAATGAGATAGGTTAGTGACATATTCGATTTTCTCATAATGAAAGAAAGATAAAGGGGAAAACAAAATTAATATAAGAGTTACATTTTTTCTTTCTTGGCTAAGAAATTTTTTTGGCTTGAAAATTCAAATACTTTGTTGAGAATTCGCCATTTTGGTTGAGAAATTAATCCCTTTTGGTAGAAATTTCATCTTTTTTGGTTATAAATGTAACTGTTTGGTTGAAAATTAATCTTTTTGGGTTGAATTCAACTGTTTTTGATTTTAAATTAAAATCCATTTTTTCGTTGAAATATCTACCATTACATTATTTGTTGAAAATTCATCTTTTTTTATTTAAAATTGAACTACTGGTTTCAAGGTTGAACTACTTTCTTAAATTTTGTTGTTGTTGAAGATTCATCATTTTAGTTAAAAAGTCATCTCCTTAGCTGAAAATTCGTTTTGAAAATGAAAATTCAACTCTTTGCTAGAAAGTTGAACTATTTTATTGAAAAAAGTTCCGTTTAAATTAAAAATTCAACTACTTGGGTAAAAGTTGAAATATTTTGTTAAAAATTTATTTTTTTGTTTGAAGGTTCATCTTTTTGGTTGAAAATTGAATTATTTTGTTAAATATTAATTTTTTTTACTGAAAATGTAACTTTCCCAATTTTGGTTGAAAATTGATCTTTTTTATAGCTGAAAATTAGTCATGTTTGGTATAAGACTAATCTTCTTGTTTTGAAATATCCTCTTTTTTGGTTAAAAAAAATATTGATATTTTTGGGTCAAAAATTCAACTTTTTTACAAAAAATTCGCCTTTTGTCTTGAAAGTTGAATAATTCGGTTCAAAATTTTTTGCTTTCTTCACTGAAAAATCTTTTGTTGACGAAAATTTGTCTTTTTGGTTGAAAAATTCATAATTTTAGTTGAAAAATCATCTCCTTGGTTAAAAATTTGACTATTTTGTTCTTCTTTATTCATAATGTGTCCCCTAAGGGTTTACATGACTTCCGTTTCTTACAACACTTCCTTCTACATGTTTTATAAAATCTTATCCTTACTATTTACATTTATTTACATCTATTTACAGAAAATCTTATATCTATATCCTTATTTCTATTTTTTGGCGATAGCGCAATTTTGGACGTTGACTATTTTTTTTTTGTTGCAAGTTCGTTTTTTTTTTGAAAATACATTTTTTGACTAAAAATCTAACTTTCTATTTTTGGTTGAATATTGATCGTGTTTTTCTCAAACGTCCATGTTTTGAGACCCTCTGAACCCGAAAAACAGGTTTTGACTAATATGTCTGTATTTCTGTATGGATGTATGTACGTATGTATGTATTATGTATGTATGTATGACTTTCTATGAGGACGATACTTTTGAAAGAATTAATCTATTATATCGGCCTTCGGTATACCCTTTTAGTGTCGGAAACTGAAGGTCTAATTCGTTATCCAACTATTTTGGATAAAAATTCAAAAAGTTAGAGCATTTTCAAAATTTTTGAGGCAATTTTTTTTTAAGATTTAAAAATTCTATGTACGGCTATTTGTGGTACTCGGAAAGTCGAAAAATTTATCCTTACGATTTTTTCGATAAAACGAAAATCATTAGAGTCATAGCATTTGCAAAATTCAAAAAAAGAAAAGAAAATGAACATTTTAAGCCAAAAAACGCACGGTATGAAAAAAAATCAAGAGAAGAAAAACGTTACTTTTTGAAAGCCCTACTAGTCAAAATTATGCATCCGAAAAAGATCTACGAATTTTTTATTAATAACTTTTGGATAGGACGCGTAATTTTTGTTTTATTTGTAAAAAACAACATTAAAAATACAAAAATTAAAAATTGGACAAACGACATAAGATACGAAACAAATGAATAGACAAAAGTTGTTCACACAAAAAAGAGCTACAAATTTGTTATGAATCATTGTTTGGTGGGACACGTAGTTTTTGTTTTATTTGTAAAAAACAACATTGAAAATAAAAAAAAATTAAAATTTGGACAAACGACACAAGCTACGAAACAAATGAATAGACAAAAGTTGTTCACCCAAAAAAGAGCTACAAATTTGTTACTAATCATTTTTTTATGGGACGCGTAGTTTTTGTTTTAATCGTAAAAAATCAAATGAAAAATAAAAAAATTAAATTTTTTGAAAAACGACACAAGTTACAAAAAAAAATGAATCCGACAAAAGTTGTTGACCCAACAAACAGCTACAAATTTGTTATTAATCATTGTTTGATGGGACGCGTAGTTTTTGTTCTAATCGTAAAAAATAACATTGAAAATAACAAAAACTTTTTTTTTTTTTGAAAAACGACACAAGGTTCAGAAAAAAAATTAATAGGCAAAAGTGGTGCACCCAAAAAGGATTTACAAATTGGTTATAATTCATTTTTTGATACGAAACGTAGTTTTTTTTAATCGTAAAAAATAATATCAACAATAAAATGATTTAATTTTTGGAAAAACAACACAAGGTACGAAAAAAAATTAATAAACAAAAGTTGTTCACCCCAAAAAAATCTATATATTTTTTATGTATTCTTTTTTGATAGGATGCGTATTTTTTGTTTAAATTGTAAAAATAACATTCCAAATAAACAAATAAAATTTATAGAAAAACGACATAAAGGTAAAATAAAATGTTAATTAACAACATTGTTTTTTATAGGATGTGCACTTTTTTTTAAGAATAGAAACAAGACGATGAGAATACATTTGTTTTGATATCAATGCTTATTATGAATTGTAATAATATAAATTTATTGAAATGATACATTTTTCAAGTTAGCTGAGAATAAAAATAAGTGCAAAATAAGAAAGAAATATTAAAGTATTCATGAAAAATAAAATTTGTACATTATTTTGCAATATATTAAAATTATGAGTCTTCAACCAAAAAAATATATTTTTATGCACAAAAAAAAACCTTAATCAAACATTTGAATTTTCAACCCAAAAGATTAACTTTCTATCCAAAAAAGAAATTTTTTTAACAAAATACATTAATTTTCAACTAAAAAATATACATTTTTAACCAAAAATAGTAAGTTATAAATTTTCAGTAAAACATGAATTTTCAACCAAAATGAAACAAATTTTCAACGAAATAGTTTAATTTTGAACTAAACTTTTTCTATAAAAAAAATAAATTTTCAACAAAAAATGGAATAGCTAAATTTTCAGTTAAATGAATTAATTTTTAACTAAAATAATTAATTTTCTACCAAAAAAATGAATTTTTAACCGAAAAGTTGAATTTTAAATCAAAAAAGACAAATTTTCAATAAAATACATGAATTTTCACCTAAAAGAAAGAAAACAATTCAACCAAAAGCAGAATAGTTAATTTTTCAGTTAGAAAAATACATTTTTAACCAAGGAAATTAATTTTTACCCAAAATGACGAATCTTCAACCAAAAAAATTATTTTTTAAACAAATAGTTGAATTTTTAACCGAAAAGAATAAGTTTCCATCGAAAAAGACAATTTTTTAATAAAATACATGAATTTTCACTTGAAAAAAATTAAACCAAAAACAGAATAGTTAAATTTTCAGTTAGAAAAATAAAATTTTAACCAAGAAAATTAATTTTTCACTAAAATGATGAATCTTCAACTAAAAAAATCACATTTTAACCAAATAATTGAAATTTAACCCAAAAGAATTATTTTCAATAAAAAAAGATAACTTTTCAATAAAATACATGAATTTTCACCTAAAAACAAAAAAAAGTTAAAAAAGAAATAGAATAGTTAAATAAATGATTTTTAACCAAAAAGATAAAGTTTCGACTAATGAGATTACTTTTCTATCAAAAAGACCAATTTTCAACAAAATCATTGAATTTTCACCTAAAACGGATAAATTTTCAACCAGAAACAGAATAGTTAAATTTTCAGTTAGAAAAATAAATTTGTAACCAAGAAAATGAATTTTTAACTAAAATGATGAATCGTCAACAGAAAAAATGAATTTTTAACCAGAAAGTTGAATTTTCAACTCAAAAGCGAGCTCAAAAGAATAATTTTCAATAAAAAAAATGTTTAATAAAATAATTGAATTATCACCTAAAAAGGATACATTTTCAATGAATTAGTTAAATTTTCAACCAAACAGATGAACTTTAAACCAAGAAGATTAAATTTCTATAAAAAAGATCATTATTGTAGAAGAAAAATGGAATAGTTCAATTTCCAGTTTAAAAAATTAATTTTTAATTTTTTAAAAACAACTAATTTTCGACCAAGATAATAATTTTGAACCAAGAAGGTTAATTTTCTACAAACACGATTAATTTTTAATAAAAAACATGAATTTTCACAAAAATATTTGTTCTTAATGAAATTTTAACCTAATAGTTAAATTTTCAACCAAAAAAAATCAATTTTCAACCAAAGAATTGAATTTTCAACCAAAACTGGAATACTTAAATTTACGGTAAAAAAAAAATTTTAACCAAAAAAGGAAACATAATTTTCAATAAAATAGTTTAATTTTGTGCAAAAGAAATAGGGTTTTCAACTAAAAGAATTAATCATTAACCAGAAAAAATGATTTAAAAAAAAATAGTTTCACTCTTAACTAAGTAGTTTGTAATAAATCTTGATTGATTTTTTATTCAGTATTTTATTTTTTATTCCAAATGATCTGAATATGAAGGTTTTTTTTTAAATCAACGAAAATATAAAATTTTCTCCAAGAAATTTATATTAATCTTTCGGAAAATAAACTACGCATGAGAGAAGATGCTAATTTCGGAGAGGCGGTAAACTAGACAAAGAAGGAAACTGTAACTGCGGCGCAAAGAAGATATTTTTAACTCTGTAGCGTAATAAGCATGGAATTTATCAATACTATTATCACACTTGAATTGAAAAATATTTTCTATTATTACAAAATTAGAGGGTGGCCGAAAAACTTCATTTTCAAAACTCTCTGATTTTTCCCGGATTCTTCCTTGACCAATTTTTTATTTTAATCTTGTAACATTTTTAACATAGAATCTGTTATAAACAATTTTATATTAAAATTTAAAAATGTCATATTTATTATTTTAACCAAAAATTATGACTTTTCTGCCAAAAAAGATGAATTTTCGATCCAAAATGTCAAATTTGCAACAAAACAGTCGAATGTTCAAATAAATGTCAAATATTTTTTTAAACAATGCTTATGATTATTGAAAAGTGTGTTATTTTTCAGGTTTTCAATTGCAAATTAAACAATATTTAAGGAAAATACATTTAAATTTAAAACATTTTCGTCTGAACAATTAATAATGAAAAGATTTAAAAACTAGGATTTTCAAATTAAATCTTTGAAAACTGAATACTTTTAAAGAGGCCTCTTTGAAATTAAGTATTCAAAACTGCACAATTTTAAACATTAAAATTATATTTATAACTTAAATTTTTTTTTAATTTCCCTTTTTCATCCCAAGCCAAATGTTGCCGAAAAACTCCATTTTCAAAATTCCCTGACTTTTCCTCATTCTTCCCTGACCAATTTTTCAATTTGCCTGACCATTAATATTCAAAGACCAGCACTTTAATTTTGTAACATTTTTAACATAAAATCTTTTATAAGCGGAATAAAATAATTTTAGATTAAAGTTTAAAAATTTCAAATGTATTTTTTTTTCAACCAAAAAATATGACTTTGCTACCATAAAACATGAATTATTTAATCCAAAGGACAAATTTTTAACAAAACAGTTGAATTTTCGACCAGAATAGACGATTTTTAACCAAATAGTTAAATTTTCAATAAAATAGTTAAATTTTTAACCAAATTGTTAAATTTTCAACCAAATGTTTGAATTTTTTAACAAAAACCATTAAACTTCAACCAAAAACAGTTGCATATAAAACCAAAACATTGCAATAATTAAAATGTTTATCAGTTGAATTTTCAACAAAGTAATTACATTTTCAACCAAACAGTTAATTTTTTAATCAAATGCTTCAATTTTCTAAATACACAGTTGTATTTTCATCCAAATCATTGAATTTTCAACTAAAAAATATCCATTTTCAACCAATAGTTGAATTTTTAAATGAAAAATATAAATTTTCAACAAAAAACGAATTTTCAACAAAATAGTTAAATTTTCAACCAAAGAGTTTAATTTTCAACAACAACCAAATAATTTCCTAAGCAAACAGTTACATACAACCAAATAGTTAAGATTTAAAGGAAAAGAGACGAATTTTTAACAAAATAATCGAATTTTTAATAGAAAAAGATTAAACTTCAACCAAAAACTGTTTCATTTTTCAACCAAATAGATTAATATTCAAGCCTAAAACTAATTTTTTAGTAGACAGTTCAGTTTTCATCCCGAAAAGTTGAGTTTTCAACAAATAGTTAAATTTTCAACCTGAAAATATGAATTCTCAACAAAAAATGTAGTAGTTGCATTAAAAAAAAACACGAAATTCTACCACCAGAGCTACCACAAGAGATGAATTTTAAAACCAAATACCAAAAAGACAAATTTTTAACAAAATACATGAATTTTCAAACAAAAAGTTAAATTTTTAGTAAAAAAATTAATTTTCATAAGAAAACTCTCAATTTTCAAGACAAAAGACGAATTTTTTGTAAAAAAGTTGAATTTTTGACCCGAAAATATCAATATTTTTTTAACCAAAAAAGAGTAAATTTCAAACCAAGAAAATTAGTTTTTTATCAAAAAAGACTAATTTTCAGCTAAGAAACATCAATTTTCAACCAAAGTTTGGAGAGTTACATTTTCAGTAAAAATATTAATATTTAACAAAATAATTAAATTTTCAATCAATAAGATGAACCTTCAACCAAAAAAATAAGCTTTTAAGAAAATAGTTCTACTTTTACCCAAGTAGTTGAATTTTCAATTGAAAAAGAATATTTTTCAATAAAATAGTTCAATTTTCTACCAAAGAGTTGAATTTTCCGGAATTTTAATTTTCAGCTAACATAAAATGATGAATTTTCAACA
Organism: Andricus curvator; assembly: GCA_932195095.1. Taxonomy (NCBI): domain Eukaryota; kingdom Metazoa; phylum Arthropoda; class Insecta; order Hymenoptera; family Cynipidae; genus Andricus; species Andricus curvator. Next base: position 22,802 of record CAKNYM010041395.1, read on the forward strand.
GGAATAGTTAAATTTTCAGTAAAAAAAAATTAATTTTCAACTGAAAGAAACGAATTTTCAACCAAGGAGATGACTTTTTAACTAAAATGATAAATCTTAAAAAAATATATATATATTTTGAAAAAGTAGTTCAACCCTCAAACCAGTAGTTCAATTTTCAATCAAAAAAGATTAATTTTCAACAAATAATGTAATAGCAGATATTTCAACGAAAAAATATATTTTAATTTTAAATAAAAAACAGTTGAATTCAACCAAAAAGACAAATTTTCAACAGAATTATTGAGTTCTCAACCAGAAAAGATTAATTCTCAACCAAAAATAAAAAGTTAAATTTTCAGTAAAAATATTAATTTTCAACGAAAAAAAAAACGAACTTTCAACAAAATACTCAAATTTTCAACCAAAGAGATGATTTTTCAACTAAAATTATGAATTTTTCAACCAAAAAGACAAATTTCCATCAATAGGAGATTTTTCAGTGAAGAAAGAAAAAAAATTTTAACCAAATTATTCAACTTTCAAAACAGAAGACGATTTTTTTGTACAAAAATTTAATTTTTGACTCAAAAATATAAATTTTCAACCAAAAAGTTAATTTTCAACCAAAAAGTTAATTTTCAACCAAAAAGTTAATTTTCAACCAAACAGTTGCATTTTCAACCAAAAAAGAGGGAATTTCAAACCAAGAAGATTAGTTTCACACCAAATAAAGACTAATTTTCAGCTAAAAAAGATCAATTTTCAACCAAAATTGGGAAAGTTAAATTTTCAGTAAAAAATAATAATTTTTAACAAAATAGTTACATTTTGCACCAAAAATGAGGGAATTTCAAACCAAGAAGATTAGTTTTACACACAAAAAAGTCTAATTTCAGCTAAAAAAGCTTAACTTACAACCAAAATTGCGAAAATTAACTTTTCAGTAAAAAAAAAATTTTAACAAAATAATTAAATTTTCAACCAGAAAGTTGAACCTTTAAGAAGAAAAATAAGTTGAAAAAAGGGATGACTTTTTACAAAAATTGTTGAATTTTCAATAAAATATTTTCATCCGAAAAAATTGCCTAACTTGTCCTTGATTTTAAGTTTATCCCTGACCTACGACCTGAAAATTATTACTCAAAATTTCACATTTCAAAAACTTAATTATAATTTTCTACAGTTACAAACTATTGAATAAAAAAATTATTTATTAGAAAAAAAAGGATTTTGTTATTACAAAGTAGAAAATTAAAATTTTTTATAATATAAGCCTCTGTATAAAATTAAATTCATTCTTTACGATTTTTTTTAGTCTTAGGGTTAATTAATTAATTTTACGCTCCTGAATATGCAATAATAATAGTGTCACATAAAAGAGAAGACTGGTTATAATCTGATTCTATAAGATCCGCTATAATTTCCGCCGGTTATTTGAGGTAGAAATCGGCGGAAAAAACTGGTAAAATTAAAGGCTTGAGACAATTTTTATTAAATTAAAAAAATTCCAAATTGTTCAACAAATCGATATGTACAAATAAAATCGGTAGTGATAAGAAACATTAAAAAAAAAGACTAGGTAACTTTTTAATTTAACTTTGAATTTTATTTATCCATTTAATGCTTTTAATTAAAAGAAACATGAAAAATTATCGCTAACTCCTGGACAACAAATGGTTTACGTGAATGTGATATCGTAGAGTAAAAGAAGGATAAGGAATTAAAAATAATCCAATTGAGGAAAATTAACAAAAGATTAATAGATTTTCCAAGAAAACGTTTTTTAGTAAACAAAAAAAATTGATAAACAAATTAAATAACATATAAAAAAACTTATATTTTCCAATATTTTTTATAGATTTTACAGAAAATCATATATAATTTGAGAATGTTATACCGGGTGTCCAGAAAGTCCCAGGACGGCTGAATATTTCCTCAGGTAAGATATTTTTTAGGGCGATCAAGATCATTCTTGAAGGAACTTTCAACAAGGAATTCAATGGTGTCCTTTATTTTGATCTTGACCATGACCTTCACGGTCATTTAAAGGTCAAATTGATTTTTTTAAATGGAAACCTCTATTTTTGACCCCGGGAACTGAAAGAGCGGAAAATTTTACGTCCAGATATGACCTTGAGTAATCCGAAATTTGACCTGGGAAGGTCATGGCAAGGTCAAACAACGTACAGCAGGTTGACTCGACCACCATGCATTTATGAAAAAAATGTTTAACGCAAGAGTTGTGGCATTTTATACTCCCGATCTATTGGTGACTTTGACCTTGTCTATGACCAAAACCTTCACCAGGACATTTTCTTCAAAAATGCATGCCAGTTGAGTCATCCTGCTGAACGTTGTTTGACCTTGCCCTGACCTTTCTAGGTCAAATTTTCGATTTGTCAAGGTCATATCTGGACGTAAAATTTTCGGCTCGCTCAGTTCCCGGGGTCAAAAATAGAGGTTCCCATTTAAAAAAATCAATTTGACCTTGAAATGACCGTGAAGGTCATGGTCAAGATCAAAATAAAGGTCACCATTGAATTCCTTGTTGAAAGTTCCTTCAAGAATGACCTTGACCGCCCTGAAAAATATCTTACTTGAGGAAATATTCAGCCGTCCCGGGACTTTTTGGACACCCTGTATATGAATTATATAAGTTCCCTTATTATTGCGAGAAAATTCCAATAAATTCAATATGAATTACACAATTTTGTCCACTTATTTAAAATTCTTTAAAATTGGCAGACTATTTTTTTCATTCACAAAATATGACTCTCCACGTGTGTAATAATCTAACACCATATTTTAAAATTTTGTATTAACATTTAAAAACATAAAAAATATATTTTCAAGATATTTCCGGATGAACTATTCACCAAGGTAGAATTATATTCGACTATTTGAATCCGATTTGATTTTTCTATAAGATTCCATTTTCCACGTTTTCGGGTTTACAGTACACCCGACTCTCGGTTTAGGAACAGTGTCGGGGGTTGCATTCAAACAGCCTTGTTCCTAATTCGGGAGTATCGAAACCTAAACAGTCACGGCCGCCTGAACCGTTTCCAGTTGGAATGCATAATATTGCGCAATATACTCGACTGAGTACTTGCGCACTGCGTCCCTTCCGAGGCGAGAGTCGCAACCGTCTCTCGCCCTGTGCGCTGAGAAACTGCGTGGGCCAGCATTTGTAGGAATTCCTGAACCGCGAGTTCCGAAACCGCAAGTTCCGAAACCGAGAGTCGGGTGTATTTCAATTTATATTTGAAATGAGCACAAGTAACTTTATTAACAAATAAAATTCAAAATGGTACTCTTACAATAATTGAAAAATAAAAATTTTTCTATATTTTTATTGCATTAGTTGCATTTAAATAATAATTTGGAAAACAAAAACTTAGCATAAGCAGTTAATTTTTGCTGGTTCTATTAAAAATTTGAGCTTCTTTCTTGGTAGAAAATAAGTTTTTTGGTTGAAATTTCATTTCCTTGGTTGAAAATTAGTTTCTTGTATCAAAAATTAATTTTAACTAAAAATTTAACTATTCCATTTTTCGTTGAATTATTTTTTTTATAGAAATTTACTCTTTTTGATAGAAAATTCATTTGTTTGGTTACAAAATTAACCATTTGGTTGAAAGTTTACTTTATTTGCTTAGAAACTTATTTCTTTAACTGAAAATCAATCTATTCTTTTTTTTTGTTGAAAATTGATCTTTTTTTGGTAGAAAATTAACCTTTTTGGTTGAACATTCAACTATTTGGTTGAAAATTCCATTACAAATTACAATATTTGGTTGAAAATTCAAGTATTTTGTTATAAATTTTTTCTTTTTTGGTAGAAAATTAATTTTTTTGGTTTAAATTTGATTTCTTTGGTTGAAAATTAGTATTTTTTTATCAAAAATTAATTTTTTTACTAAAAATTTAACTATTGCATTTTTCTTTGAATTACTTTTTTTTATAGAAATTTAATCTTTTTGGTAGAAAATACATTTGTTTGGATGAAAATTTAACTATTTCATTGAAAGTTTATTTTATTTGCTTAAAAACTTATTTCACTAACTGAAAATTAATCTATTCTATTTTTTGTTGAACAATGATCTTTTTTTGGTAGAAAATTAATCTTTTTGGTTAAACTTTTTATTTCTTGGTATGAAAATTAATTTTTTCATTAAAAATTAATTTTTTTAACTAAAAATTTAAATATTCAAGTTTTTGTCAAAAAGTTTTTTTTTATTGTCATTTAATCTTTTTAGTTAAAAATTCATCTATTTGGTTGAAAATTTATTTTATTTGGTTAAAAACTTATTTCTGTAACTTAAAAATAAACTATACTATTTTTTGTTGAAAATTTATCTTTTTTAGTTGAAAATTAAGCTATTTTTTTAAACTTTGTCTTTTTTGGTAGAAAATTAACCTTTTTGGTTGAACATTCAACTATTTGGTTGAAAATTCCATTACAAATTAAAATATTTGGTTGAAAATTCAAGTATTTTGTTATAAATTTTTTTCTTTTTTGGTAGAAAATTAATTTTTTTGGTTGAAATTTGATTTCTTTGGTTGAAAATTAGTATTTTTTATCAAAAATTAATTTTTTTACTAAAAATTTAACTATTCCATTTTTCTTTGAATTACTTTTTTTTTATAGAAATTTAATCTTTTTGGTAGAAAATACATTTGTTTGGATGAAAATTTAACTATTTCATTGAAAGTTTATTTTATTTGCTTAAAAACTTATTTCACTAACTGAAAATTAATCTATTCTATTTTCTGTTGAAAAATGATCTTTTTTTGGTAGAAAATTAATCTTTTTGGTTAAACTTTTTATTTCTTGGTTTGAAAATTAATTTTTTAATTAAAAATTAATTTTTTTAACTAAAAATTTAAATATTCAAGTTTTTGTCAACAAGTTTTTTTTTCATAGTCATTTAATCTTTTTAGTTAAAAATTCATCTGTTTGGTTGAAAATTTATTTTATTTGGTTAAAAACTTATTTCTGTAACTTAAAAACAAACTATACTATTTTTTGTTGAAAATTTATCTTTTTTAGTTGAAAATTAAGCTATTTTCTTAAACTTTGTCTTTTTTGGTAGAAAATTAACCTTTTTAGTTGAAAATTGAACTATTTGGTTGAAAATTCCATTACAAATTAAAATATTTGGTTGAAAATTCAAGTATTTTGTTATAAATTTTTTATTTTCTGGTAGAAAATTAATTTTTTTTGGTGAAATTTGATTTCTTTGGTTGAAAATTAGTTTTTTTTTATCAAACATTGATTTATTTCATTAAAAATTTAAGTATTCCATTTTTCGTTGAATTATTTTTTTTATATAAATTCAATCTTTTTGGTAGAAAATTCATTTGTTTGGATGAAAATTTAATCATTTGGTTGAAAGTTTATTTTATTTGCTTAAAAACTTATTTCTCTAACTGAAAATTAATTTATTCTATTTTTTGTTGAAAATTGATCCTTTTTTTAGTTGAAAATTAAGATATTTTTTTAAACTTTTAACTTTAAACTTTTTTTGGTGGAAAATTAATCTTTTTTGTTGAAATTTTTATTTCTTTGGTTGAAAATTAATTTTTTCATTGAAAATTAATTTTTTTTAACTAAAAATTTAACCATATTCAAGTTTTTGTCAAAAAGTTTTTTTTCATAGTCATTTAATCTTTTTGGTTAAAAATTCATCTGTTTGGTTGAAAAATTATTTTATTTGGTTAAAAACTTATTTCTGTAGCTCCAAATTAAACTATTCTATTTTTTGTTAAAAAGTTATCTTTTTCAGTTAAAAATTAAGCTATTTTTTTAACTTTGTCTTTTTTGGTAAAACATTAACCTTTTTGGTTGAAAATTCAACTATTGGCTTGAAAATTTCATTAAAAATTAAGATATTTGGTTGAAAAATCATGTATTTTGTTAAAAATTATTCTTTTCTGGTAGAAAATTAATTTTTTTGGTTGAAATTTGATTTCTTTGGTTGCAAATTAGTATTTTTGATCAAAAATTAATTTTTTTAATAAAAATGTAACTATTCCATTTTTCGTTGAATTATTTCTTTGTATATAAATTGAATCTTTTTGGTAGAAAATTCATTTGTTTGCTTGAAAATTTAACTATTTCGTCGAAAGTTTATTTTATTTGCTTAAAAACTTATTTCTCTACGTGAAAATTAATCTATTCTATTTTCTGTTGAAAATTTATCTTTTTTAGCTGAAAATTAAGATATTTTTTTTTCACTTTGTCTTTTTTTGGTAGAAATTTAATTTTTTTTGTTGAAATTTTTATTTCTTTGGTTGAAAATTAATTTTTTCAACTAAAAATTTAACTATACAATTTTTTGTCAAAAAATGTTTGTTGATAGAAATTTAATCTTCTTGCTTAAAAATTCATTTGTTTGGTTGAAAATTTAATTATTTCGTGGAAAATTTATTTTATATGGTTAAAAACTTATTTCTGTAACTTAAACGTAAACTATTCTATTTTTGTTGAAAATTTATGTTTTTTAGTCGAAAATTCATCTGTTTTGTTGAAAGTTTGTCTTGTTTGATAGAAACTTCATCTTTTGAGTTGAAAATTCAACTATTTGGTTAAAAATTTATTTTTTTGATCAAACATGCATCATTTCATTTAAAAGTTCATTTCTTTGGTTAAAAATTTAACAAATTTTGTTGAAATTTCGATTTTTTTTACTAAAAATGTAGCTATTTCATTTTTGCGATAAAATTTATTCTTTTCAGTTGAAAATTCACTTATTTTGATGAAAACTCATCTTTTTTAGTCGAAAATTCAATTATTTTAGTAGAAAACGCATATTTTTGGTTTGTCAGTTCAATTTTTTTTTTAAATACGTTTTTATGGCTTAAAAGCTCAAAATTTTTTATGGAAATATCAAATATTACACTTTTTGTTGAGAATTCATTTTTTTTATGAAAGATTCATCAGTTTGGTTGAAAATTTAACTATTTTCTTGAAAATTCCCATTTTCTTGGTTGAAGATAATTTATTTTAACTGAAAATTTAATAACAAAATGTCAAATTAATAAATCTTACATTTTTGTCAGTGCCCTTAAATTGAAACTCAATTCTTAATTATGTGTCTGAATTTGGTAACATTCTTTCCTTCGAGTTTTTCAAATTACCCAATTTTCGTGACACACCTACTTCTTAGAGAACTATTAGATTTTATAAATAAAATTAAATATAGAATCGAGAAATTAATTTTAAAAAATAATTATTTTACATTTTTTATTCGGATTCAAAGCTTTCAATTTACACATTCTCCGTACTCGTAAAATTACATCATCGAGTATAATTATCAGACAAATGCTAAAAGGCAAGATACTCGCTTAAAAAAAAAATGATGACACACCCACTCTCGTTTATTCACTACAGAAATAATACTGACCGTATCATGTTGTCATTGTAATTTTTTCTTTTGCGCATTTAAAAATTTTGAAGAAATGGATGTGGAAAATACAAAAAAAAATTTTGATGAAGAATGGGAATAATTTATGTGCATGTCAATCTAGACCGTGATCTGGAGTCTGGACCAATCGAAGCGCAACTTCATACGCAGCATAAATTGATGTGTGCCATTTACGAGGTGTGAATAAACAGTAGCGGACACTCAGGGAGTTCCAGCGCATTTGAAATTAATCATATATTTTTTTCTTTAATAAGGACATGCATCAGGTGCAAATTACAACTTTACCGACATTCTTTTGGGACAGACGAAATGAGATATCGAGTTTATTTTTTATTTAAACAAAAAAGATGACTTTTTAACAAAATAGTTCAATTTTCATCATAATCATTAAATTTTCGACGAAAGAATTGAATTTTCAAACAAAAAAGATGACTTTTTATCAAATTAATTAAATATACAACACAAATTTTTAATTTTTAATCAAATAGTTGAATTTGCAACCTACAAAAATGAATTCTCAACCTAAAAGACGATTTTTCAACCAAGAAAAAGATTAATTCCCAAAGAAAAATAAAATCAGGGTGGCGATTCGGCGGACGATTTCAAATTCCCGGTTTTCCCCGGTCAAGTTTTTCAATTTTCCCGGTCAACTCAAAGTAACATATTTATATTTGCCGCAAAACGCAAACATTTATTTTAATTCATGACGTTCGTTCTAAACATCTTTTAACACAACAGAGCAAAACGTTGCAAAATAAATGAATTTTGAAAAAAATACTTAAATTTTCCACTAAAAAATATCAATTTTTTACAAAAAAATGGAATAGTTAAACTTTCAGTTGAAAAAATTAATTTTCAACAAAAAAAACGGATTTTCAACAAAATAGTTCAATTTTCAACCAAAGTGATGAATTTTCAAATCAAATTATGAATCTTTATCTGGAATAGTTAAATTTTAAACCAAAAAGATAAATTTTCAACTAAAATGATGAATATTTAACTGGAACACTCGAATTTTCAACCAAAAAGACGAATTTTTAAAGAAGATTACATTTAAAATAAAAAGATTAATTTTCTACCCAACAATACAATTTTTCAACCAAATACATTTTAACTTTTAAAGAAAGGTTTGAAGTTTTAAAAAAAGAAGACAAATTTTCAACCAAATAGTTAAATTTTGAACTGAAAAAATAATAATTTTCAATCGAAAATGGAATAGTAACATTTTTAGTTTAAAAAATTATTTGTAAACCAAACATAAGAGTTTTTAACTAAAACAATGAATCTTAAACTGAAATAGTTCAATTTTCAAACAAAAAAATTAATTTTTACTAAAAAAAGATAAATTGTCAACCAAAACTTTAATAATTAAATTTCAAGTTAAAAAATTAATGTTTAACCAAACAGATGATTTTTAACAACAGCTATGGAATTTTCAATTGGAATAAGTTAAATTTTCAGTTAAAAAAATTAGTTTCAACAAAAAAAACTAACTTTTAACAACAACAAAACCTAAATTTCAAAATAATAGTTACATTTTCAAACAAAGTGATGACAAAAAAATAATTTTATTTCAAACCTAAAAGATGAATTTTCAACTAAAATAATAAATATTTGACTGGAATACTTGAATTTTTAACCGAAAAGAAGAATTTTTAAACAAGAAGATTAACTTTCAAAGAAAAATAAGATAATTTTTTACCAACAAAAAAATCGATTTTTTAACAAAATACATGAATTTTCATCGGAATAGTTAAATTTTCAATTAAAAAGACAAATTTTTATCCAAATTGTGGAATTCCGAACTTGAAAATTGTAATTTTCAACTGAGAATGGAACAGTTAAATTTTCGTTTAAAGAAATTAATTTTCAACCAAACTGGTGAATTTTCAAATAAAATGATGAATCTTCAACTGAAATGATGAATCTTTAACTGGAATAGTTTAATTTTATGCCAAAAAGATGAATTGTCAACCATAAAGTTTAATTATCTACAAAAATAGATGAATTTTCCACAAAGTACATACATTTTCAAACAAATAGTTTAATTATTAAATAAAAAATATCAATTTTCAACCAAATAGTTGAATTTTCATCAAAAAAAGATAAATTAATTTTTAACAAAAGTTTAACTTTTAACCCAGTAGTTGAATTTCTAACTAAAAAACGATGCATTCGCAACGAACAATGTAAAAAAAAATTTCTATTATAATTCAGAAATATTTCTTCTTTGAAATTCTACTTCTACTCTGAAAACTGCTTGAAGTACTTTCATTACCTAAAATTTAGAAGCGGGAACTTTCAAATTGTGACGAATTCTGACTTGAAAGAGGGATTTTTAAAAATTCCTTTTTTCTCAATCCGAATTATAATTCCTTTAAAAAAATCCCATTCCATGTAAAACATTCCCTGTTCCAAGTGAAATTATATTTCTTGAATTTTGCTATGATCAGAAGTAAATTCCCGGTTTTTAAATTAAATTCCCGGTCATTTCCCGGTTTTTCCCGGTCAATAAAATTCCAGGTCATTTCCCGGTTTCCCGGTCAAGTCGCCACCCTGATAATAGTTGATATTTTAACGGAAAAAAACGAATTTTCGGCAAAATAGATTTTCAACAAAGTAGGTTGAATTTTCAAAAAAAATACTGGAATTTTCTACCTAAAAAGATGAATTTGCAACTAAATAGTCGAATTTTGAAACAAAAAAGTTCAAACTTCAACCAAAAACAGTTGCACTTTCAATTCGAGAAATTGAACCTTCGAATAATTAAATTTTCAACAAAATTGTTGAATTTTTAACCAAATAGTTCAACTTATAACCTAATACAAACATGAATTCTCAATCAAAAATACGATTTTTCAACCAAGAAAATTAATTTCCTATCAAAAAACACGAATTTTCAACAAAATACATGAATTTTTAAATAAATATTTGAATTTTCAACTTAAAAAATAAATTTTTATTCTATAAAATCGGATTTTAAGAGAAAAAAAAATTCCAAACAAAGAGATGCATTTTTAACTAAAATGCTGAATCTTCAACAAAAGAATGTTTTTTTTTAACAAAGTGGTTCAACCTTCAACCAAGTAATTAAATTTTTAACCAAAAAAGATGAATTCTCAAAAAATCATGTAATAGTAGATATTTCAACCAAAAAAGATTTTAATTTTCAAAAAAAAGATGAATTTTCGATCCAAATAGTCGAATTTTCAAATAAAAAATATTAAAATTCAACCAAAAATAGTTGCATTTTCAATTCGAGAAATTGAACCTTCGAATAATTAAATTTTCAACAAGATAATTAAATTTACAACAAAATTGTTGAATTTTGAAACAAATAGTTCAACTTATAACCTAATACAAACATGAATTCTCAATCAAAAATACGATTCTTCAACCAAGAAAATTAATTTCCTATCAAAACAGACGAATTTTCAACAAAATACATGAATTTTTAAACAAATATTTGAATTTTCAACTTAAAAAAATAAATTTTCATTTTATAAAATCGGATTTTAACAGAAAAAAAAATTTCCAACCAAAGAGATGAATTATTTTTAACTAAAATGATGAATCTTCAACAAGAGAATGTTTTTTTTAAACAAAGTGGTTCAACCCTCAACCAAGTAATTGAATTTTCAAACAAAAAAGATGAATTCTCAAAAAAAAAAAACCTAATAGAAACCTGAATTCTCAATCAAAAATACGATTTTTCAACCAAGAAAATTAATTTCCTATCAAAACAGACGAATATTCAACAAAATACATGAATTTTTAAACAATATAGAGTCATCAATTGCAAATATTCCAAATTGACGAATTTTAAATTGAAAGTCGTTGACAATGAAGAATTTTCAATTGTAAATCTTCAAAATTAAACTATTAAAAAATATTTAAAATTACATTCCTTTAAAATATAAGTCTTAATACTGGAATAATTTGCAAATCTATATTTGTTAAATTGAGGAATTTTAAATTGTAACTCTTCAAAATTTAAAAACTTTTAATTGTTGATCTTTAATATTGATGATTTCCTCATTTAAAACATTTCCAATTAAAAATTATAAAAGTTGTATGTTTTACAATTAAAAATTCTGCAACTTTGATCATTTAAATTTGAAATTTCAACAATTTTGAAGATTTAATGTTCTTGACTTTTGATCTTAAAAATCATCACGATTTAAGAATTGTTATTTATACAACTTTCAAAATTAAAGAGTTTTCAATTGTAAATCTTCAAAATTAAAGAGTTTTAAATTGAAAATCGTTAAAATTGAAGAATTTTCCATTGTAAGTCTTAAAAATAGAACTATTCCAAAAAAATGTTTCACACAACATACCAATAAAATATAATTCTTGAATATTCAATCATTTGTAATTACAATTTCCCACATTCAATAATTGTTAATTGTAATTCTTCAAAATTGCAGAACTTTGAATTGCGAATCTTTTAAAATTGAAGAGTATTTAATATTGAAAATTTACAATAAAAAATTTTTAAATGACTAATAATAATATTAATAATATGTAATATTTCATAATTATAATTTCGTGACTGAATAATAATTTATAATAATTCCATTATTTCATATTCTTTTGCCATGGCCGGCGTTCATTGAAATTATTTTTAAATTAAAGGTCAAAGCATCGGCAACTGTAATTTGGTGATTGTGAATTCTCTTTTGTTAAAGCTCTTTTGGCTTTAACGAACACATATTCTCATCACGTATCTCGTGCTTCGCATTCGATTAAAATAATTTTTTTCGTATCTTGTGTCAATTTTCCAAAAATTTTTTATTTTTTTATTTTAATGTTATTTTTTACGATTAAAACAAAAACTACCCATCCTATCAAGAAATTATTTCATTCATGGAATAACCCTGTGAATCGAGCTGCAAATTTCGCATGGGTACCGGGTTTTTTTGGTACCCTAAAAGACCCAAAATAACGATTTTGAAAATTTTAATTTGAAGTATTTGTTTACTTTAATTTTCTTCACAAAAAATTACAATTAATTTCAAATTTACTGATTAAAGTGTTTAATTAATGAGTTCTGTAAATTAAGTGAAAAAAAACCCAAATTTTTTGTAAACGTTCGTTATTTTGACATCTTGGAAGTTTGAAAATGCTGAACTTTTTAAATAATTTATTTACAGTATTTCTAACATTAATTGTACATGAAATAAAGTTATCACATAGTAGAAAAAGTAATTTTGGAAGTAGATTCATACTATTTCAGTCAAACATACGTAAATTATTGTTTAAAAAAAATATGAGTTTTAACATTTTGCATAAATGTACTTGCTTAAAATTAAAAAATTTATTTTAAGTTCAATGATTTCAGATTCAAATTTCGAAAATAAAACAATTTCAAAATTGAATAATTAAGATTGGAATTCTGAAACTTGGATGATTTAAAATTTATGGGAATTAAAATTATATTATATCGAATTAAAAGCGTTCACACTGAATAATGAAACATTTTTAACTTTTGAATTTAAATAATTTTTAAATCAAAACGATTAATTAACTGACGGTTGCATATGATCTTGTCGAAGATCTTTTTAACGAAACGATTAAAATTTTGACAAATTGAAATTGAAAACTAAAGTCAATTTTTTCAATGCCGAAGTTTCTGAAATTCTAGAATTTTTAATTGTTATTACATACAAAAATTGTAATATAATATTAAAATTGTTTATGCAATTTTTTTAAGATCAAAAATTAAATTCACCGTATTTTCGCCGTTTAAAATAGAAAAATGTTAAATTATAAACTTTCAAAATTGAATTATTCTAAAAAAATGTTCGAATGAACTAATTTTAAGTGGGAAACATTTTTTTTCAATTTATACTTATGCGGAACGTTAAAAATTAAATGAATCCGAACTTCATTCAAAACTGAGAAAATTGTAATGACCAAGAACTGTGGTATTCAAACTTTTTTTATTTGCAAATCCTTTAAAATCTCAATTATTTTAAAGTAAATTTAAATCCTTTGAAAATTAAAAATTTTCAAATTGTTGATTACCTTTTCACAACTCTACCATTTCTTTTTTAATTGCCAAATTAAAACTTATGAAAGGAAAAAATTTTCTAAAAATTATGGGTTTTAAAATCTGCATAAATGTACTGCTTGAAATAAAAAATTTAGTTTCGCCGACTAAATCTAAAACGTAGTTTAAGTTGTTTATTAAAATTTATTAAAATTAAAATTGGAAGTTGTGAATCATTCTAAAAAATTGTTTTAATTTTTAGTACTGAAATTCGACGGTTTTTTCTCAATAATGTAATAAAATAAAAAAATAAACTTAGTAAATGAAATCTTTTAGAAAATTCGAATCAAATTTGAATAGTGGAAAGAAAAAATTTCAAACAACAAAATTTTTAAGTTTTTAATTAAAAATCGTTTAACTCTTAAAACTTTATTTACAATTATTATTTAATTCTTGAAATCTTCCAATTAAATACTTTACAATTTTAAATAATTAATTTTTTTAAATCTTTAACTAAAAATCGGGCATTTTTAAGATATAACATTGAAAATCAAAAATTAAAAAAAATAATACAGCACAAGATTGCTATGATTCCAATTTTGGAAATTACTTTTATTAAAGTTGAGTTTCGGAACATTCAATTTTTGTTTTTAACAAATTATGGGTTTTAAAATTTGCATAAATGTACTGCTCAAAATAAAAAATTTAGTTTCGCCGACTAAATCTAAAATGTAACTGTAGTTGTTTAATATTAAAACGATTTTTATTAAAATCGGAAGATGTAAATAATTCTAAAAAATGGTATATTTTTCATTTTTAGTAACTGAAATTCGACGGTGTCTTCTCAATAATGTAATCAAATTAAAAAATAAACTTAGTAAAACAGTCTGGGTTATAATTTGAAAAAGGCAACATTTTTTTACAAACCCCTACTTTTAAAACGTGTTAAATGAAATATTTTTAAAAATTCGAATCAAATTTAAATTCTTCAGAAAATACTATGAAAATGTATTTATTCATGTTTTTTAAATATTAAAAAGAATATTGAAAGTACGGTGTCCGATTATGTCACACGCGACGAGTCAAATTTTGTAAATGAGAGAACTATTCTGCTGTTTTTAAACGACTGTATGCAAATTAAAAAAAATAATGGTGTAATTAGTGCGCGCACTATGTTCTAGTATAATTAAAATTGATTGTTATGAACCAATAAAATTAAATAAGCAATTTCAGTATAATTCTGTTTTTGGAAACAAAAATTAAAATCCTTATTCAAAATGTTCAAAATTAATTTTTGCTTCGTTTGAAATGAACAAAATAAAAAAATGAAATAAATTCAGCGAACTCTTTTTATCTCAGATTACTTTCAGTTGCGAAATCAGTGAATTGACATGGAAAATTAATGGGGTTAGCAGCTGTTACGTCTGCTTTCCGGGAAAAATGTAAACATAAAATATTTTTTAAAAACAGAATTTTGTTTGTTTATATATATTTTTTTTTAATTAATTTTCTATCTCTGATTTTTTTGCCTTTAAAAAATAAACAATTTGTTTCTGCGTATATTTTAAAATCTGTTAATAAATCGATAGTGATTTAAGAATCGGAGTGTCTATGAAAGGTACAAGAATAAAAAAAATTGTCACGTGCTAGAGGTGTGATATTGTATTATATATTATAATTTTCTAGGCCGTGAATAAGTAATTGTTTCCAGATCAATGAAATCGGCTTCTTATGGTTATGAAATAGAATTCAGTATACTGAAACTATCATGTTATTTTGACTGCATTTTTAAATAAATTATTACTTTTCAATGGAATTATTATTAAATAATTTTCATCAATTTAGGTAACACTTTTGGAAACTGAGAGAATGAGAACGAATAAAGAATAAACGAAGGAAACAAAAATAGACAAAATATCAATGAAACTCAAAATTTAATAAATAATTGTTTTAAAATGTAAATGTATGAAAAAGTTCAAAAGTTTAATTAAAATTATTTATACATTAATATAAAACCAGGATTTTTGTAATTAGGTTAAATAATTTAAATGTAAAAAAAAGAATAATAATGGAAACAACGAAACTTGAGAAGATAATCAACAGGTGTAAACAAAATTGAATTTAAATTAAATTTATGTTTATATTATTTGGCTCAATTTATTCAATGTTTTTTATAATTTGAATTATTTGAAATTAAGTAAAAATCTCGTGGTAATGAAACTAAATTAATTAATAAAACGATTATTAATAAATAAACTAATTAAAAATGAAGAAAAATACAGTAAGACCTCTCATTTATTCAAACGTTTTTTGGTTGTAAAGGAAAATTTTTCTAAATAATTTGTAGCCACGGTAGAAAAACTATCATTAGACTATTTTCAAGAAAAATACACCAAAAATGAATAAATAAAACCTAATTCAAATTTTTGTTTAATTTACAAAATTAATGTAAAAGCAAGAGATAATAAAAATAGACACAAGATAAAAATACCGAAGCTTGAAAATCAATAAATGGGAAAAAGAATTTCTTAGTTAGCAATAAAAATAGATTGAAAAAAATGTAGGTCAAGAAAGAAAAGTTATTAATTTTAATAGAAACTTAAATAATGAAATGATAATCATAGTGCGATACAAATTTCAATATATATTATAAAATAATTAATATAAAAAAAATAATAATAATTTAGAAAATACAAATAAAAAAAGATCTGGAGTCAATTGGTAAAACCCGCATTGTTGTGATCGAAGCAAAAAAATAAAATAAATTTCTTAATAAACGAAATTAATATTTACTCATCCACGCTGTCCACATTATAGCTCCTAAGATTTAATTTTAAAAATTGTGATGCACAATTTGAAAATAAATTTTTTGTACAATTTCATTATTAAATCTTTCAAAATTGTCTGGGTTCTTAAATTTTTTAAACCCGTAGAAAATAAATTCCAAAGACTTCTTTAAATTCTTCTTTAAATTCATAAGTTAGTTGCACAATTTTCAGTTTGAAGGGCTTTGTAATCAAACAATTTTGAATGAAATGCCTCCGTATTAAATTCAAAACAATGAATAATGAAGACAATCATTTCTAAAATTCGAGCCTTCAAAACGAGAAATTTTTATGAACATTTCAAACTCAACTTAAAAAAAGACAATTTCGAAATGAAAAATTAAACGATTTGAAATCAAAAAGTTAAAAATTCTGTTGTTTAAAATCAAAATAGAACAAAAATTAAAGTATATGAAATTAATACCTCAGTAATTGAATAATTTCTTTAATTTCGAATGGTTACAATTTTAGAGTACTAATATTTCATGGTGAAAGCTAAATTTTGTTAAGTTTATTATAATATAATTAAAAATGAATTTGTTCTAACTTAATTAAATTGATGTTAAGTGTTTTTTGTCTACTGCTCAAAAATCAATATTTTTAAATATTGATTTTTAATTTTTAAGTTGCGAAAACATTAAAAGTCAATATTCAAAAATGTTGATTTTTGACCAATAGAAAAAAAACACTTAACATCAATTTAATTAAGTTAAAACAAATTTATCTATAATTATATTAAAATATTACAAGAAATTACAAAAAATTACATGGGATTACACCAGATTATATGGGAAAATTTTTCATAATTTTTTAGTTATTAAAACAAAAAAACCGTATTTTCATATGCGATATGCTATTATAAATACACCAAAATCGAGGGATTAACCACTGTTGTAATCTGGTGTAGACTCTGCCATGTAATCCCATGTAATCTTGTGTAATCCCTTGTAATCTTTTGAAATTTCACGTAATCTATGCAATCCCTGCAATATTGTCTAATCCAATGTAATTTCGTGTAATCCCACGTAATCTCGTGTAATCTTGTGTAATCTCTTATAATCTTTTGTCATATTGGTAAGATAATTTTTTTTTAACTTTTTAAATCCCTGCTAAACAAAAGATTAAATGTTTTGGCACTGTACGAGGGTTAACCACTGTTGTGATCTGGTGTACACTCTGCCATGCAATCTTGTATAATCTTTTGAAATCCTACGTAATCTATGCAATCCCTGTAATTTTGTGTAACCCAATGTAATCTATTGTAATCACACGTAATCTAGTGTAATCGTTTGTAATCTTTTGGTATATTAATAGATCAAAATTGAATTTAATTTTGTGTAATCTTTTGTAGCCTCTTGGTATATTATTATATAAAAATCAAATGTAATATTGCGTAATCTTTTGTTATATTAATAGATAAAAATTTAATGCAATGTTGTGTAATCTTTTGTAATGTTTTGGTATATTGATATATTAAAATTGAATGTAATCTTGTATAATCTTTTGTAATCTTTTGGTATATTAATAGATAAAAATTGAATGTAATCTTGTGTAATATTTAAGTATATTAATAGATCAAAATTAAATTTAATCTTGTGCAATATTTTGTAATCTTTTGAAATCCCACGTAATCTATGCAATCCCTGTAATTTTGTGTAATCCAATCTAATCTCGTGTAAGCCCACGTAATCTAGTGTAATCTTTTGTAATATTTTTGTATATTAATAAAAAATAAAACAAATAAATATAATATATTAATTTTAATGAATTAGTTTCAAAAATTAATAATAATGAATGAATAAATTAATTAAAAAGTAATCTTTTGGTACATTAATATATCAAAATTCAATGTAATCATGTATAATCTTTTGTAATCTTTTGGTATATTAATAGATAAAAATTGAATGCATTCTTGTGTAACCTTTTAGTATATTGATAGATCAAAATTTAATTTAATTTTGTGCAATCTTTTGTAATCTTTTAAACTCCCAGGTAATCTATATGCAATCCCTGTAATTTTATGTAATCCAATCTAATCTCGTGTAAGCCCTTGTAATCTAGTGAAATCTGTTGTAATCTTTTGGTATATTAATAGATAAAAATTAAATGTAATCTTGTGCAATCTTCTGTAATCTTTTAGTATATTAATATATCAACATTTAATGTAATCCTGTACAATCTTTTGTAATCCTTTGGTACATTATTAGATAAAAATTGAATGTAATCTTTTGTAATCTTCTGTAATCTTTTGGTATATTAATATATCAAAATTCAATGTAATCCTGTACAATCTTTTGTAATATTTTGGTATATTATTAGA
>CAKNYM010041395.1:47684-60622 GCA_932195095.1 Andricus curvator
TTTTGAACTTTTTTTAGCATTTTTTAATTGTTTAAACAAAAAAAAACCATATGTTGATCTGCGAACTGCTACTGTAAATATACCGTTAAAATGAAAACAGAAAATAAATAAAATAGAAATCAGGATTAAACAAGGTTCGCATTATTATAAGGTACGTGAATTTTATAACCTGAAGAAACCTATAGTTTGACAGGCTTGACTAACGGAATTTCTTTGACCCTCCGCCTCCCTCTATTTTTCTAGGAAAAAAATTGCTGCGGGTGAAGCTATGTGGGTTTATTATATAGGTAGGTTGCTCCATGCCTTTGCTCCATGTCAGGATGCAGTTAATTCTCGACAAGAAAAACAAATTCTACGCAAAAAGATTTAAAAAGCTGCTTTTGAATCGTCAATGAAAATTTGAAAAAAAATTTTGACAGCTCACCTGGTCAATTGGAAGATTGATGAAATCTGCGAGCCACTCGAAGGTTCGAAAACCGTCATAATACGAGTCGTCCTCTATCGCTTTCATGTTCACGGCCGTCTCTAGACTGCCTGAAAGTCTCAACTCAAACTCCTGAAACTGCAAGATCTGGCGCTCTGGCTTGCCGGGCGCCGGCCGGTTCAGGTCCGTTCCTTCTTTTTAAAGCACCCCATCCCTCAATTTATTTCGTGTGGAAAGAGTCAATTCTGAGACGATAGAACAGTTTTTGCCATCGAAATAATTCACCCTGCCAAAAATTAGACGATTTAGTTGTTTTTTGAGGAAGTTATTCGAAAATTACTTTTCGAGGTGGAAGGATATGTGGTGTTGACTCGAAATTTAAATATGGAATAAAAGAGGGGAAAAGGCTAATTTTTTGTTGAAATTTTGGAAGTGGATTCTTCTGAGTGGCATGAATAGTGTTCTTGGTTCAAAAATTAATATTGGTTGAATTGAGGCAAGCTTTTATGAGGTGGATGTTGATCAGGGAATTTCTATAAGAGGCAAGTTAAATAACTGTCAAGGATAATAAATTTGAAATTCTAATCTGACGATTAAGTTTATAGTTAAAAATGGTATTATTTGGCTGAAAATTCGTCTTTTTGGGTTAAAAATTCATCTGCTTTAGTAGAAATTTCAACTTTTTTTTCGGCTAAAAAAGCAACGGTTTGGTTGAAAATTAATCTCCTCTGGTTGAGGATTTGACTATTTTGTTGAAAATTCTTTTTTTTTTTGGTTGAATTCGACAGTTTTTGATTTAAAATTAAAATATTCTTTCGTTGAAATATCTACTGTTACATTATTTTTTAAAGATTCATCATTTTAGTTGAAAATTGATCTCTTCGGTTGGAAATCAATTTTCTTTTTTAGTCGAAAATTCATTTTTTTTAACTGAAATTTTAACTATTCTGATTGAAGATTCATCATTTTATGTTGGTTGAAAATTCATCTCTTTGGTTGAAAACTTTAGTAAAAGCTGAACTACTTCGTTGAAAATTTATTTTTTGGTTGGAGGTTCATCTCTTTGGTTTAAAATTTAACTATTTTTTTGAAAAAATTTTTGGTTGCAAATAGTTTTTAAACTGAAAATGCAACTTTTCCTTTGTTGGTTGAAAATTAAACTTTTTTAGTTGAAAATTCGTTTTTCTCGGTAGAAAAATAATCTTCTTGGTTCGAAATTTTCCTCTTTTTTTGGTTAAAAATGCCGCTGTATAATTTAAAATTAACTTTTTTTATTGAAATTTTAATTGTTCTATGTTTGGTTGAAAATGAATCTTTTTTAGTTGAAAATTGAACTGTTTGTTTGAAAATTCATGTATTTTGTAGAAAATTTGCCTTTTTGGCTTGAAAAATTCAACGATTTTGTTGAAAATTTAATTATTTGGTTATAAAAATGCAACTGTTTGGCTGAAAATTAATCTTCTTTGATTGAGGATTCAACAAGTTTATTGTAAATTCGTATTTTTTTGGTTGAATTCGACTATTTTTTAATTAAAATTTTGTTGTTGAAATATCTACTATTACAATTTTTGTTGAAAATTCTTTGGTGGAAATTGTAACTATTTTGTGTAAAATTGATCTTCATTAATTTAAAATTCAACTACTTGGATAAAAGTTGAACTACTTCGTTCAAAATTTATTTTTTTATTTGAAAGTTCATCTCTTTGGTTGAATATTGAACTATTTTGTTGAAAATTCTTTTTTTTTTTTGTTTGAAATTAGTTTTTAAACTGAAAATGTAATTTTTCCTTTTTTGGTTGAAAATTCAACTGTTTGATTAAAAAAAAAACTTTTTTAATTGAAATTTTAACTTTTCTATTTTTGGTTGAAAATGTATCTATTTTAGTTGAAAATTGAACTATTTGTTCGAAATTTATGTATTTTGTAGAAAATTTGTCTTTTTGGCTTGAAAATTCAACAATTTTGTAGAAAATCAACTATTTGGTTAAAAATTCAAATATTTTGTTGGAAATTTAATTTTTTGGTTGAAAATTAAACTGTTTGTTGGAAAATTTAATTACATGTTTAGTTGAAAATGATTTTTTATTTTTCTTTTGTTGAAATATCAACTATTACATTTTTCAATCGGTTCTTTTTGCTTGAAAATTTAACAATTTGGTTGAAAATTCAACTTTTTTTTTTGAAAATTCTTTTTTGTGGGTTGAAAATTAAACTATTTTTTTAATTCGTCTTTTTGGTTTAAAAATTCCTCTGTTTTAGTAGAAATTTCATATTTTTTTAGATAAAAATGCAACTGTTTGGTTGAAAATTAATCTTCTTTGATTGAGGATTCAACTATTTTATTATAAATTCGTCTTTATTGGTTCAATTCGACTGTTTTTAATTTAAAATTAAATTTTTGTTGTTGAAATGTCTACTATTACATTTTTTGTTGAAAATTCAACATTTTAGTTGAAAATTCATCTCTTTGGTGGAAATTTTATCTATTTTGTGGAAAATTGATATTTTTTAATCGAAAATTCAACTATTTGGATAAAAGTTGAACTACTTCGTTAAAAATTTATTTTTTGGTTGAAAGTTTATCTCTTTGGTTGAAAATTTAACTATTCTTTGAAAATTCGTTTTTTTTGTGTGTTTAAAATTGGTTTTTTGAACTGAAATCGTATATTTTACATTTTTGGATGAAAATTGCTTTTTTTAAGTTAAAATTTTCCTCTTTTTGGTTAAAAATGCAACGGTTTGGTTGAAAATGAACTTTTTTTTGTTGAAAATTCATATTTTCTTTTGGAAATTTCAAACTGTTTTACCGAAAATTCTTCTTTTGTCTTGAAAGTTCAACAATTTGGATAAAAAAATTTTCTTTCTTGGCTTAAAAATCTTTTTTTGTTGAAAATTATTTATTTTTTATTGAAAAGTTGACTTTTTTTTTTGGGTAGAAAATGTATCTTTTTTACTTGAAAATTGAACTGCTTTTTTGAAAATTCCTGTATTTTGTTCAAATTCGTCTTTTTTGGGTTGTAAATTCAGTTGAAAATTCAACTATTTGCTTAAAAATTCTTTTTTTTTTAGTTAAAATATCAACTATAACATTTTTTGTTAAAAATGTATCTTTTTGTTAAGAATTCAACTTTCTTCCAAAAAATTCGTATTTTAGGCTTGAAAATTTAACT
Organism: Andricus curvator; assembly: GCA_932195095.1. Taxonomy (NCBI): domain Eukaryota; kingdom Metazoa; phylum Arthropoda; class Insecta; order Hymenoptera; family Cynipidae; genus Andricus; species Andricus curvator. Next base: position 51,279 of record CAKNYM010041395.1, read on the forward strand.
ATTTCATTGAAAATGTAACGGTTTTTGGTTGCAAATTTATCTCTTTTAGTTGAAGATTCAACTAGTTCTTTGAAAATTCATGTATTTTTTGGAAAATTCATTTTTTTTCAGAAAAAATTAATCTTCTTGGTTAAAACTTCGTCTTTTTTTTTTTATTTCACCTCTTTTAATAGAAATTTCATATTTTTCTTGTTAAAAATGCAAATATTATTTTTTATTTTGTTAAGAATTCATAGATTGAAAGTTCAAGTATTTGGTGAGAAATTCAACTATTTTTTTGATAAATTCATTTTGATTTTTGTTTGTTTAAATATCAACAATTACATTTTTCGTTGAAAATTTCCTCTTGTTGTTGAAAATTCAACTATTTGCTAAAAAATTCATCTCTTTGGCCTACAAATTTAACTATTTGATTGGAAATTTAACTGTTTTTGGTTGAAATGTCATCGTTTTTGGTTAAAAATTTATCTCTCTTAGTTGAAAATTCATGCTTTTTCGAAAATTCATATTTTTTGGTAGATAATTCATCTTCTTGGTTGAAAATTCGTCATTTTTTTTAAATTCATCTTTTTTGGTAGAAATTTCATATTTTTTTCTTAAAAATGCAATTATTACTTTTTTTTGAGAAGTCATCTTTGTAGGTTAAAAGTTTAACTATTTGGTAAAAAATTCAATTATTCTGTTGAAAATTGACGTATTGAAAAAGTTTTTCTGAAAATGTAACTGTTTTTGGATGAAATTTAATCTTTTTTTATTATAAATTCGACCATTTATTTGAAAATTCAACTATTTGATTAAAAGTTCAATTATTTTTAAAAAAATCATCGCTTTTGCTTTAAAGTTCAAACATTTGGTTGTAAATGCAACTGTTTGGTTAAAAATTAATTTTGTTGTTGAAAATTCAACTATTTTCTTGAAAATTCATCTTTCTAGATTAAAAATTAACTTTATTGAAAAATCATCTTTTCGGGTTTAAAAGTCAACTCTTTTCTAAAACATTCGACTTTCTAAGCTGAAAATTCAACTTTTTTTCAACTCTTTTTAGTTGAATATGAAAAATATGTTTTAAATTATTTAGCTGGCAGAACGATTTGTGCTATTAAAAGGATTCTATTAATACAAGATTGATCGATTTTATTGATTTTTATAAAATTTACTAGAAATTTTCAATTCGAGGTGGGTCGGATTTTTAGTGCCAGTCTGAAAGTCCAATTTGATGTAAAATACTTTGTGGCCCTATTTGAGCTATCAAGAGGATTGCCATCACCTAAAATTAATTTCTTTCAGTAATTTAGTATAGTCTTAAAAATTAATGAATGAATTAATTTCAACGGCAATACCACACTGAAAAACCCAGTTCTCGTCAGATCACTGAAGTTAAGCAGCGTTGGGCGCAGTTAGTACTTGGATGGGTGACCATTCGAGAATACTGCGTGCCGTTGGCCCACCGTGGGTGTGGTGAGCCCACACTTGCAGTAGTTCTTTACTACAAGAAATTATCCACCTAGAAACCTCGCTAGAAGCACTAAACGAATCGGGTAGTGTCACGCCTACCCTGAAAGGGAAATGGCTTAATGGTATACTTATTCAAAATTTTGTATTTAAGGCGGGGAAAATTTTTTCCTTCGATTCGAAATTTGAATTGTGGTTAAAAAATCGGAGAGGGATTTTAAATATTTAAATTTCTTATATTATTATTTTTTATTTATTATTTGTTATACTAGTTTATATTCAGATAAAAAACGCAAATCGATAAATTAGTAACTATTTTTGATCAGGAATAATATTTTCGATGAAAGAAGCAAAATATAATCGATTGAGGTTAAGAAAAAGATAAATGGCTGGTTTCTTAAACCCAAATAACCTAAAAAAACGTATTCTTCAAAGTTTTTAATAGAAACGTGCATACAAATAATACTATGCTACTCTAAGGATTTCATCTGAGAACAGATAAGTTATTTATTTTTATTTTCTACAGTTCTATTCCCGATTAAACTCTCGAAGTGGGAATACGCGAATGATTCACCACCTCGAAAAGTAAATTAGGAATAAAAATGTAGAAAAGAAAATTTCAAAGCTGAAAATTGGTTAAAGAAATGTACTCGATGGCACAATAAGTAAGCCCAACTTTTTAACAATATTTAATATTTATTTATAATATTTAGGATATATTTATAAATCAGATTTAGGATTAAGTACTATCGAAATTCCATAGAATTTAATTTTTCAAGATGAACATATAAATTATAAATTAAATATGATGGAATGAAAATTGTTTATGTATCTTTTTTAAATAATAGTATTAAAAACCATTTTTAATTAAAAAACTGTGTTTTTTATCCTTGATATAGTTTGTATGGTGTAATTATTTTCCCATAAAATCGAAAATTAAAGCTGACGGCGGTAAAGAGCCTTTTACGAGTTAGTAATTGGTCCTATGACATTAGAACTTCCAACAATCATCGTTTGGAATTTAGCATGAGCAAAATGCTTTCGATTTTGCTGTATCGGCTGCGCAATAATGGCAACTGATACTGACAGATTATGTATTATAATTTATGTTTGTGGTTACTTTTAGCTTTTATGACTCATTTTCTCAAGGTAAACATTGTAAAGTATTCAATTGTTCACAAATTTGAAAAATTATTTTAATAATTAATTTATAATAATAGAAAATAACAAATTCAATTACTACCTACTTAATTAAAATTCTTACAAAAGAGGAACTTAAAAAAAGTATCTTTTCATTAAAAAGCTTTTTTATTCAGAGATTTATCAACTTATTGAAAATGGAAAAAATTTAAAAGAACCTTATAGACTTCACAGCCTGAAATGATCTCAAAACAGGGGAAATATGATAATTTTTCACAAAAATTGGGGAATAGTAGGGGAATGAAATCTTATTAATAAATTAGTAAATGCCTTAGATTTTTTGTCGACATATATTACAATTTCAACCAAGTAGTTTAATTTTCAACCAAAAAAGATGAATATTCGATCAAAGAAGTTTTGAATTTTTAATCAAAAAAGAAAAATTTTCCACAAAAGTGTTGAATTTTCAACACTAAAATATGAATTTTCAACCAAATAGTTGAGTTTTCAACAACAAAAAATTAATTTTCAACCAAAAATGAAATATTTAAAATTTCAGTTAGAAAAATAAATTTTCAACAACAAAATTCTCAAACAAAGAAGTAAATCTTTAATAAAAAAATCAATTTTCAACAGAGTAAAACAACTTTTAACCAAATAGCTCAACTTTCATCCAGATAGTTTAAAAAAGACGAATTTACTAAAAAACAGTTAAATTTTCAATAAAAAAATATCAAGTTTCAACAAAAGATTTGAATTTCCTACTTAAAAAGATTAATGTTCTACTCAAAGCGATAATTTTATAACAAAAAGACAACCATTTTTTAAACTAAATAGTAGAGTTTTCAACTACTAAAGATCAATTTTTAACAAAAAATGGAATAGTTAAATTTAAAATTAAAAAATAATAATTTTCAGAAAAGTTTTAAAGTTTTAAAAGTACAAAATTAATTTTCAACCGAAAAAAGAACAAAACAAATTTTCAGCCAAAGAGATAAATATTCAACAAAAAACCAAATTTTTTAACAAAGTAAATCAACTTTCATCCAGGTTGTTGAATTTTGTACCAAAATTTTGAAATTTCAAACCAAAAACACGAATTTACTAAAAAACAGTTGAATTTTTAACCAAAAAATATGAAGTTTAAAAAAAAAGAGTTGAATTTTCTACCGAAAAATGTTAATTTTATACCAAAAAAAGAACAAATTTTCAACCAAAAACAAGAATTTTAAACAAAGTAAATCAACTTTCATTCAGTTAATTGAATTTTCTACGAAACTGTTGAAATTTCAAACCAAAAAGACGAATTTACTACAAAACAGTGGAATATTTAATCCGAAAATATAATTTTTCAACGAAATTGTTCAATTTTCTCCCCAAAAAGAATAATTTTCTACAAAAAAGACGAATATTCAACAAAATACATGAATTTTCAATCAAATAGTTGAGTTTTCAATTACAAAAGATTAATTTTCAACCAAAAATGGAATACTTAAGCTTTCAATTAAAAAAATTAATTTTCAACCAAAAAGAAAACAAACCAATTTTCAACCAAAGAGATAAATCATCATCGAAAAAAATGGATTTTTAGCAAAGTAAATTAACTTTCATCCAGGTATTTGAATTTTCTATCAAACTGTAGAAATTTCAAACCAAAAAGACGAATTTACTAACAAAAAACAGTTGAATTTTTAACCAAAAAATATAATTTTTCACCAAATTCTTCAATTTTCTCCCCAAAAAGAATAATTTTCTACCAAAAAAGACGAATATTCAACAAAATAGTTGAGTTTTCAACTACAAAAGATTAATTATCAACAAAAAATGGAATAGTTGAGTTTTCAATTAAAAAAATTAATTTTCAACCAAAAAGATAAATCTTCAACAAAAAAAAAAAAAAAAAAAAAAAATTTACAAAGTAAATCAACTTGGATCCGGGTAGTTGAATTTGCTACGAAACTGTTGCAAGCCAAAAAGACGAATTTACTACAAAACAGTTGAATTTTCAAACAAAAAAGACGAATTTTCAACAAATCAGTTGAATTTTCAACCAAATAGTTGAGTTTTAAATTACAAAAAATCAATTTTCAGCCAACAATGGAATAGTTTAGTTGCAGTTAAAAAAATTAATTTTCAAACAAAAAAAAATACAAATTTTTAACCAAAGAGATAAATCTGCAACCAAAAAGTTAATTTTTAACAAAGTAAATCAGGTTTCATCCAAAAACAATTGAATTTTTAACACAAATATATCAATTTTTAACCAAATAGTTTTATTTTCTACCAAAATAGTAGAATTTTTTACCCAAGAAGATGAATTTTCAATCAAGAAGGCTAATTTTCGACCAAACCCCTAATTTTCAAAACAATAGTTAAATTTTTAACCTAAAAAGATTAATGTTTCAAGAAAAAAGACGAATTTCCAACAGAAAAGTTGAATTTGCAACAACAACAAATTTTCAGTCTAGAAAGAAAAAACATTCAACCAAATCGTTAAATTTTCAACCTACAAAGATGAAAGTTCTAACAAAAAAGACGAATTTTCAACAAAAAAGTTTAATTTTCAACCAAAAACAATTTTTCAGTCCAAAAAGAAAAAAAATTCAACCCCACATTTTGGCATAGAACTTTTAAAATTAAAAGTCAAACCATCGAGGTCTGAAATTTAGTGATTGTGAATTCTCTTTTGTTAAAGCTCCTTCGGCTTTACCGAACACATTCTCATCACGTGTCTCGTGGGAAAAAAGGTCAAAAGAAAATTTTTAGATCTAATTTAGGTAAAGAAATGTGTTAAAAAATTGTATTGTACCTTGTGTCTTTTTCCAAAAATTTGATTTGTTTATTTGTAATGTCATTTTTCACGATTAAAACAAAAATCACGCATTTTATCAAGAAGTAATTGATAACAAATGTATCGATATTTTTTTGGTGAACAACTTTTGTCTATTCAGTTTTTAGTAGCTTGTGCCGTTTTTCCAAAAATCTGAATTTTTTATGTTATTTTTACGATTAAAATAAAAGCTATGCTTCCTATCAAAGAATTATTAATAAAAAATTTGTAGATCTCTTTTGGGTAAACAACTTTTCTCTATTTATTTTTTTTTGAAATCTTGTGTTGGTTTTTCAAAAATTTAAATTTTTTGGTTTTTCTTTATGTTATTTTTACAATTAAAACAAAATTTACGCGTCCTGTAAAAGAATGATTGACAAAAAATTTGTAGATCTTTTTTGGATGAACAATTTTTGAAAATTCACTTTTTGCCGTTCCTTGCATAGTTTTACCGAAATTTTTGACTTTTTATTTTTAGTAGAATTCTCTCATATCTCAATCCAATCTGATTGTTTTTTCGTAAGTTATCCAAGGAACAGTAAATCATTTCTACTTATTTTAATGGATTTTTACGATCTCAAGTAATTTCATTATAAAATTTTGTAAATTAATATAAATTTTATTTAATTATATTTAACCAAACAATTAACATTTATTTATATAAATAAATTCATTTAAATAATTAATTAATATTGAATTTCTAGAGAACTTTAGGGAATAATTTAAATTTTATTTCAAGGAATATTAAGAACCAAACAATTTTCAAAGGATTTAAAAGATTTTATGTTATTTTAAAAGATTCCGAAGAATTTCAATAAATTTCGTTTCAATAAATTTTTGAACTCTTAATATTTAAAAATATTTGTTATGGATTTTAAAATACTTTAAGTTTTTAATATTAAATATTAATGGATTTTTACGATTACAAGGAATTTTAGCGATTTTCCAGAGAACTTTATCAGAAAATTAAATTTTATTTTAATGAATTGTTACAGATTTCAACACTGGAAATTTCAACAGCTTATAAATATCACAAAATAATGAATTCAATTTTAATGGCGTGGTCATACCACGCTGGAAACACCAGTTCCCGTTAGATCACTGAAGTTAAGCAGTGTTGGGCGCGGTTAGTACTTGGATGGGTGACCGTCTGATACTACTGCGTTGCTGTTGGCGGTGGTGGGTGTGGTGAGCCCACACTTGTAGTTATTTACTACAAGAAACTATCCACCTAGAAACACTACCCGAATCGGGTAGTGTCACGCTTACCCCTTGAGGCTCGCCGAAAGGGAAATGGCTTAATGGTATATAAATTTAACATTACTTCAAAACTCCCTAGGGACTGAAAAGTACTTTTTTACTCCCTGGGGACTAAAAAGTACTTTTTACTCCCTAGGGACTGAAAAGTGACGTCAGAGGTGAATAATGAAAATTATACATCTATGAGCTCGCATTTTGCGATTATCAGCCAACTCATCGTAAAAGCTGTGAGGAAATTTTTGTTACAGATAATAGAATTTTGCGGTTATTTATGGAAATTTACCATATATAATTGATCAAATTACCCGAAAATTACCGAAAATTTATAGAAATTTTTTAATTGAACAAAATAATTATTTATAATTAATTAATTTATCTTAAGTTACCATAAATTACCTGTTATTTTACCGTAAATTAAAGAAAATTTTCATAAATTTTCGGAAATTTATGGAAATCTTTCAAAGTTAACTTTGGGTAATTTATGGTAAGTTACCATATTTACCTGTAAAATTACCACAAATAACTGAAATATTTTCATAAATTTCCGGAAATTTTAAAAAACTAATTTTGGGTCATTTATGGAAAGTTATCATATTTACCTGTAAAATTACCATAAATGACCGAAAATTTTCATTAATTTCCGGAAATTTATGGATATTTTTATAAATGAATTTTGGATAATTTATTGTAAATTACCATATTTACCTATAAAATTACGATAAATGACTGAAAATGTCTATAAATTTCCGCAAATTTATAGACATTTTTAAATTGAATTTTGGGCAATTTATGGTAAGATACCATAAATAATTTCTAAAATTACCGTAAATTACCAAAAATTTTCGGCAATTTTTTTATTGAATTTTTGATAATTTGGAATAAGTTAACATAAATGTCATGCTTCTTTGTTCAAAATCTGATATGGACTGAAATCATGACCGTATTTCGAGAAATATGCCTGAAATCATCCATTTGTTATAAAAAATATCGTATGCGCCAAGGGGCAGAGGCACTTTTTCTCCCCCTAGGTGCATTATATACTATTCTCTAATACACCGTTTTACTTATTTTATTACATATTTTAAAACTATTATAAATGAATAAAAATTCCTATTTAGTTAACTCAGGCTTTACAGTGGGGTGGTCCAAAAATTTTTTCTTCAAATTTTCTCACACCGCCCTCCCCCCCCCATATTTCTTAAAGTCTATAAAAAAATAACTGGATTCTATTATTTTATTATATATAATATAATATATTATATTTATGGAATCTATAATATTCTAATATTTAGAGATCCCGCAAGCCCCATGAAGTTGAGCATGGAACCCGCTTTATGTCAGTAATATACGGTATGAAAATATATTTATGGCAAAGGATCATGGGTTAAATTACGATTCGGCATTTCCTGACTACAGTAAATCATGATCGAGGGATTTTCACAAGTTGTAAATTGATTCTGTTGACCGAATTTGTTTCCAATTGCGCATAGGCAAGTCTATTTGGAGTATTTTAGCATAATTTAAAGTCATGATATTAAGATCGGTGAAATATATAGTTCGTATATAGTTCGTAGTTCGCATAGTTCGTAAATATTTATATGCGAATGCATACGATTATTTGCGAAAAATATTCTAAACCTAAAAGTAAATTATAAATGTATGAATACACTGCAGTCCCGCTTTACCCGTTCCCGATAGACAAGGTAGGGTAGTGCAAGGGGGCGAGAGAGAGGCGCTGCATCGTCAGCGGAGCAACTCCGCAACAACGCAGGGGTGTATGAAAAAAGCAGGCGGTTTAAAATGCAGTCTTGATGACTTGAACAATTAAAAATTAAAAGCGTTTGAAGTTGAAAATTTTTGATAAAAAACATTTATTATTTATTAAAAAATTTAGATGTACTGAAAAAATTCAAAAATAATTTTAAATTTGAAAAAATTTAAAACAACTTCCAGATTTCTCAAGATTTGGAAATAAAATTTTGATGCTTTTTAAGGATGTTTTAACTATTTGAAATGAAAAGAATTTAACTTCTAAATTACAAAGTGTTCAGTAAAAAAAAATTTAATTTTTCAATTTACAATGTTTCTAGCTTAAAATTGCTTAAGGGTGTTGGTTAGATCCGACTTGGAATTTCTTTTTTTCTAGGCACGGCACTGACTCCATATATATTTTTTCCCGAGCATTTGAGAACGAAAGAAAGAAAACTTCTCAAATATCCGGGGTTTTGCGAGATCCTGGGATCAACAAAATTGATAGGAATGAAGCCTTTTGCTGAGGCAATCATTATTTCCACGGAAATTATAAATTTTGCGAAAGGGAGAAATCTGCGGATAGCAGAAGACAGCATTTGAACGGCGAGAACCGTTCGCAAATTTATTTTTGTACTCACAATTCTGACATCACAGAAGCATTTTCAGATGTCATGCAATATTCGAAGACCCAAAACTTGATGATGGCGAACCTAAATTTTTCGAAATACGTCGCGAAATGGAGAAAAATGTAGAATAAAATTGAGATGTCCTATGTATGTGAGGAGCATAAGACATTAGACTGTAGTAGTAAGCAGCAAAGTAAACGCGGCATATATAGACCATCTGTCAAATTCGCGCTGCAATGCTCTGAAGTCCGCCCCGATTTCGCGAGTGGCAATGTGTGGTGCGG
>CAKNYM010041396.1:0-10608 GCA_932195095.1 Andricus curvator
GAACTTTCGAGTTCGAACTGCTAATCTATAATAATAATAATAATGTGTTTTTATAACAAAAGCTTATAAGAAATTTATAGATCTTTTTTTATTGAACAACTTTCGTCTTTTCATTCTTTTAGCTCTTGCGTGTTCTTTTCAAAAATGTAATTTCTTATTTTTAATGTTATTTTTTACGATTAAAAAAAGAACACTTCCTATCAAACAATGATTACAATTATTACACTGAACTATATGCCTAAAAATTCAAGCATTTTGTGAAAAATTCGTCTCTTCGTGGTGGAAAGTTAATCTCCTTGGTCGAAAATTCATATTTTTCTATTTAGAATGCAACCATTTGGTTAAAAATTATCATATTTTAGTTAAGGCTCAAACTGGTTTGTAGAAAATTTGTCTTTAGGGCTTCAAAATTCAACACTTTCGTAGAAAATTGAACTATTTGGTTGGAAATTAACATTGTATCAAAAATTTATATTTTTGGTTGAAAATTCAACTATTTGGTTGAAAATTCAGCCTATTTTTTAACAAAAATTGGACTATTTTATAGAAAATTATTTATTTTGTTGAAAACTTATATTTTCTGCTTGCACATTTTTAACTGTTTCATAGATATTTCGTCTTTTTGGCTTAAAAATTCAACAATTTTGTTGATCGCCTCTAGATAGGTGATCAGGGCGGCCATGATTGTACATGGTGTGCCAACTGCAGTCGTGGAATGGAACTGCCACATGTTGGGCAACAGAAACCCAGCAACGACTAACGGTAATACCACTTTATTTGCAACTGTTGACTCGGGATATCCGCAGGGAGATGTTTTATCTCTTCTTCTATGGTGCTTGGTAGTGGACATCACATTATACGCTACGCGGACGATATACTGGTCATCGTGCGCGGCCAGCATCTGGATGCGCCCTTCGGGATAATGCAGCAAGCACTGAGGATAGTAGATTCTTGGTGCAAGAGGACCGGATCATTGGTCAATACGATTAAGACGGACGCGGTTGTATTCACTAGACGGTACAAGTGGGGAACCACGAGCACACTGCAATTAAGAGCACAACAAATCGAAATCAAAGAACGAGCTGAATATCTGGGTGTCATCTTAGATAAGAAACTGTTATGGAACGAGCACCAGAAAAAAAAGTGCAAAAAGCTAATTTTGACCCAATGGCGATCCTGCGACCAAGGTGGTGGTCTCGTGAAGCAAGGTCGAACTGTCCACTGTGCAGTCCCGACTGAAACAAATCCGAGGACTGGTTCTGAGAGGCGTCACTGGTGCCTCCAAGTCGACATCCATGGTAGCATTGTGGGCAGCCACATAGCTAGAGCGTCTCCATCTCACCATCAAGGCCGTGGCTACGAAGGCAGCTTGGACATTAAACATCGTAAACGGCAACAGGATTTCGACGACAGTGCGGATCGCAAACGATATCGCGAGTAGGCCGACCCTGAGCATGCTCAGAGAGGCAGGGGTTAACGGCAAAGCACACTTGACTAGTGATGGGGACAGCTGGTTTACAGATGGCTCCAGGAACAAAGAGACAGCAAGAGCCAGTGTGTATCGTAGAAGGAGTGAAATGGGCATCACTATCTCGATGAAGTCCTACACCACGGTCCTACAACCTGAGATTATGGCCGTGCTCCAGTGCGCCTACAAGGCACAGGTGTATAGCAATAAAAGAAATATCCGTATCTGATGAGACAGTAGGGCTGTTTTAATGGCCCTTAATGGAACAACGTTTACGTCGCTACTAGTATGGGAGTGCTTCGAGGCACTGAACAATCTAACGACGGAAAACCGAGTGACTCTACATGGATCCATCGACACAGCGGCATCAAAGGCAAAGGGGTCTTGGACAGGCTAGCAAAGCTAGCAGCAAGAGAAAACTTCACTGGTTCTGAACCAGTTGTAGGCATTTCCAGCGGGTTGATTACTGAAGAAATTAACAGTTGGCTGACCGAGGAACGTCATAAGAAGTTAAGAATGGCCCCTGGCTGCAGGCAGGCCGGAACACTCATGAATTTAAATTTACACTCTAACCAAGCGAAAGAGATTATCAAGCTCGGAAGGAACGAAGTAAAAGTCCCAACGGAAATTTGTATAGAACATGGAAACCTCGGCTATCACAGACATAAGATAAGGCTCGCAGATGGTACTGTGCCGGAAAGGATGATGGTCGCCTAGTCGCCTAGTCGCCTGTGCGGAAAGGCTGATGACATACCTATTTATATCCTTTGTCACTGCCCCGCGATTGTGGGACAACGTCTAACACTCATTGGCAGTAACTGCATCAGTGAGTCAGACAGATCGGTCGATAGCGTAGCTGCGGTCCTCGCCGTATGCAGGGGGCTTAGAAGTCTCGCTTAGGCCTACAAGGGGACGCACCGGGATCACCCGAGCGTCAGGGACTCTTGTGGTATCAACCTGGAAATAATAATAAAAATAATAAGTTTTCTTGGAAAGGTGGGATTTTTCAAAATAATTATGATTCTGATTTGGATCAGAAAATTTTCAAACAAAAATTGTAATTCAAATCTGAAACGAGGAATTTTCCAAATGAATTATAATTCTGACTTGGCACTGGAACTTTTTCAAAATAACTATAATTCTGAACTGCAAGATAACATTTTCGAGAAAAATTATAATTTTGATTTCGAATAGGGAATTTTTGCAAAAAAACTATGGTTTAGATATGAAGTAATGGATTTTCCAACAGAATTATGATTCTAACTTGGCAGAGGAAATGCTAGAGAAGAACTATAGTTCTGACTTGGAATAGGGAATTTTTGGAAAAAAATTATAATCGTGAGTGGGAATAAGACATTTAACAAAAAATAACAATTTGAACTTGGAACATGGAATTATCGAAAGGAATTCTGATTTTGGTTTACAACGGGGAATTGTCTGAAATGCATTTTTAATTGAGATCTAAAATAAGGAATTTTCCGATAGATTTACAATTTTGAATAAGAACAAGCACTTTTATAAAAGAATTCTGATTTTGGTTTAGAACAAAGAATTGTTGGAAAAATAATTATAATTTAGATTTGAAACAAGGAATCTTTCTAATGATTTTATGTTTTTTAATATATTTTATTACCATGATTTTATCTATGAAGGGCTGATTTTTCCAAAACAATTTGCATTCTTACTTGGAAGAGGAAATTTTCGAAAATAATTATAATTTAAAAAAAAAAAATAATTGTGAATGGAAACAAGAAATTTTCCAAAAGACTAACAATTATGATTTCAGATCTGAAACAAGGAATTTGTCTGAAGAATTACGTTAATTTGTTTTTGGAACGGAAGATTTATGAAAATAATTATCACTTTCATTTGAACCAGGAAATTTTTGAAATGAATTATAATTCTGACTTGCAACAAGGAATTTGCAAAAAATTCTAATTATGAGTTATAACAAGAAACATTCAAAAATAATAACAACTTGAACTTGAAACGTGGAATTTTCGAAAAGAATTATCATTCTGGTTTGGAACAGGGACTTTAAAAAAAATCATTATAATTTAGATCTGAAATAAATTTCTCAAAAGATAACCCATTTTTACTTTTTTTACAGTTTTGATTTGGAACAGGAAATTTTTATAGAAAAATTCTAATTCCAATCCGAAACAAGGAATTTTCAAAAAAGAATGATAATTCTGACCTGAAACAAAGAATTTTCCAACAAATTTATAATGCTGATTTCAAAAAGATATTTTTTCAGAAGAATCTCAATTTACATCCGATCCAACAAGAAAAAAAAATTTAGATGGTGATATATTTATTAAACGAAATCTCTCAATAATGTACGATTTTACTTAAATGAAAACTTTTCCGAAGATGTATAAACATAAATCTGTCTTGCTTCGTAGTTGGAGAGGCTTAGTTCAAGGAATCGTAAAATTTCTAAAAGTTTTCTCTTCCTCAACTTAAAATTAGAGTTTAAATATGTATAGAGCAATTTTATTTTTCGAGATTTTTTTGGTTTCTCGCATATTTTGGAAATGAATGAATAAAATTATTCACTTAGTAGAAGTATATTAATTTCCATGGAGCTATATAATATATATTAGTTCGAAATTTGTACAAGAATGTGAATAGTGATAAATAGACAAGTTTAATAAAAGAAGGCGATTCTGTAAGATTTTCAGCTTTACTCAAACAATTAGAAGCTGATTACGATACTTGTAAAAAGACTACATCACCATCAGCAAGGTTTTTCATCAAGTTATTATTCTTCAAAATGATGACATTGAATCATTCGTATGGGCCATGTGTTTTATCTCGCTTTATTCACGTGTCGTGTCTAGATTCACCAAAAACATTTACTTAATTTTTAATGAATTTTAATCGGAGATTGTCATTAAATTAAATTAAATTTTTATTTGTAAAATAAATATTTAAGAAGATCTTCACTACTTCCTAAATACAATTTTTTCATAAAAACGTTGCAGTAAGAAGATAATCGATCAGGGAATAAAACAATCCATTTATATATCATTTATATAGCAGGTACATTCTATGATTGATCGTCATCGTTCACGTTCCGGATGCGCGAAGGGGAACAAATCGAGATTATATTTGGAAGGAGTATTATAGAATAGTTTGTCATAATACAATATTTCGTAGAATTTAGTTTTGTCATACTTGTAAATAGACTGCGTGACATCCACCACTGTAACGTATTTACAAAAAGATATTACTGGAAAATGATGAAATGGGAATTATTTACACGCATAATCTAATTCAGCTTGTGTCATTCAGGCCTCGAGTCTAGGTTTGACGGAAATATTTGTTTAATTTTAACTAAATTTTGATTAACAGCAGCTTATTTTATTATTTTTTAATTTATTCAGAACATTTCTGTTCTTTTCGTTTTCATTTAATATTACTCAGAAATGTAAATAATTAATGAAGGATCGTTCAGGAAATTAAATAATCCACTGTTAATTAAAATTGAATAAAAATTTCGACTTTTGTCTTAGGGGCCACCCATAAATCACGTACGGTTTTTCCCTAATCCCTCTCTCCCTCATGTGACTCACCGTTATGTTATTGCCGAACCCCCCACCATCAGTGACCATTATCAAGTGACTTTTTCTCAAAATTACAAAAAACATAACATCAAAGAGAATATTGAAATAAATTTTTAAAATCTGTTGATTGCGAATTTTATATTTAGAATGAGACAGTGGTTTGTGCAACATTCACATAAATGTTAAACTTTAAGAAAATTCTATATATCTTCAACTAAAGAATTTACTAAAAAAGGTTTACTAAAAAAGGCATTTCAAAGCACTAGAAAGTATTTCAAAGATTTGCAAAAACCTCACGGAATTTACAGAGATTTTCAAAGCTTCATAGGGATTTGACAAAATTTAAGGGTATTATAAAAGGTTTTAAAGTATTTCAAATGATTTCAAATGATTGCTTCATCGAAATTGACTAAATAGCGGTGGTTCTATAAATATATAAAGTCAATTTACTTAAAGAGAATTGTTTTTTTTTCAGAAAAAAAAACACACGATTTTTGCTAAGGCGACACCAGATAAGAAAAAAATCGAAGGAACAACATTGTTTCTCTAAAAAAGTTATAGAAAAATGTCTCTTCATGAGATAAAGGTACATATCATTAGACAAGTTTTGAGGGGGTTTTGAGATTTTCATTAATTTTAGAATGACATTAGAATATATATTCGAAATTTTGCTATCAATGAATGAGCTGATCTATTCTGAATGCGAAACGCCTATTAAAAGTTTAATTTAGCCTAAGCGAAGTTATTATATTTATGAAAAAGTGGAACGACATGTCCCTATTATGAAGCAGCAGATAAATGTCTTTTTTATATTAATATGGCTTATTTTATATTATTTTCTATATTATATCGAACTTAATAGTACACTGATCTTTTATTTCAATCGTTCATAGAAACAAATAAATTGAATAAAAGTTTACGTTAAAATTGACAAACCTAACCTATAAAGGGTAGTTTTCGTGAACGAAGTGGATTAAATTTTATTTTTTTTCAAAAATGTTTGTTATAGGAAATGAATTTTTATTTATGAGGAAGAAGAAGAAAAAACTTGCTCAAAGTAATGTTTAAATGAAGTATTAAAAAATTTGCGTTTTTTTCGTCTTTTATTGTACTTAATAACAACTTCATGTGTTTTGTTGAATGTTCATCCTTTTTGGTAGAAAATTAATCTCCTTGGTTGAAAATTCATAATTTTCCTTGAAAATTCAACAGTTTGTTTTAAATTTGTTTTCTCTGTTGACTGAAAAGTATTTTTTAATTGAAAACTCAACTAATCTTGAAATTTTTTTTTTATTCAACTGTTTTTTATTTAAAATTAAAATCTGTGTTAGTTAAATTTCAATCATATTACATTGTTCATCGAGGACTCATCTTCTATAGTTGAACATTCAACTACTCCATTAAATCTTTTGTTAAAAATTAATTTTTTTCGTTGAAGATTCATAATTTTAATAGGAAATTCCTCTAGTTGAAAATTCAACTACCTTGTTGATTATTAATTTTTCGAACTGAAAATTTAACTATTAAAGCTGGAAGTTCGTTTTTGTTTTTTTTGTAAGAATTAGTTTTTTAAAACAGGAAATTTAAGTAATCCCTTTTTTTATTAAAAATATCTTTTTGGATGAAAATTGAACTATTTAGTTGATAATTGATCTTCTTTATTTAAAAATTGAACTATTTGGGGAATAATGTATGTAATTTGCGGAAAATTCATCTTTTTTGTAGAAAAGTAATCTTTTTGGTTGAAAATTCATCTATTTGTCTGAAAATTCGAAAACTCTAGTTAAAAAGTCACCATTTTAGTTGAAAATTCATCTTTTTGGTATAAGATTCAACTATTTTAGTTGAAGATTCATCATTTTAATTGAAAATTATTCATCCCTTTGGTTGAAAATTGAACTTTTTGGTTGAAAACCCGTTTTTTTGGTTGAAAATTAATTTGTTCAACTCACATTTTACCATTTTATTTTTTCTTAAAAACTTATCTTTTTTTTTAAGTTTAACTTTTGGTTAAATATTCATCGCTTCCAGCTGAAAATTCAACAATTTGGTTGCAAATCCATATGTGTTCAAAATTCGTGTTTGTAGAAAATTAATCTTCATGATTGAATATTCATCTTTTTGGTTGAAAATTCAACCATTCCAGTCGAAGATTCATCATTTTAGTTGGAAATTTATCTTTTTGGTTCAAAACTCACTTTTTCCTTTGAAGTTAATGAATCAATTAATGAAATCAAAAACAATAAATGAAACAAAATCTTGAACATGTTTCAAGTGAATCTATCCTGTATTTGCCTTTAAATGAGCCGAATCTATTAATATTTGGAAACATATTCTTCTCTGATTTTCCATTTCATGTCATTTGTTACATAAGAAGATTAATTGGTTGGAAATTATTTTTCACATAATATTTTATGAAAATAAAAATTAAATTAAAAACATCACGTGATGGACTTAAAGAGCCCCCCCCACACCCATGTGAATGTCGTTATATTTCCTATACCCCCTCCCCTTTCAACCACTCCTTTAACTTTCTAATTTTTCATAAAATATCATGCTTAAATTAAGGGAAAATGATATCGAAAATAAATTTGAGAATATTTTTATAAAGTCATTGAAATTCGTAAAATCAATTTTTGTCCTTAAAAAAGGCTACTTCTGTTCCCCTGATTTAAACAGATCGTGGCTAGTCCAGGTTTTTAGGAGGAATTGAAATCTTTTAGCATATATAATTGATAAATATTACGATTGTCATGGAATAGAATTCAAGCGTGAGGGAATGGAAAATTTTCATATTTGTCATCTAAGTCTAAATGTTTAATTTCAAAAGTGTCTTATGGAACGGTTTGTAATAATAATATTTCGTAGAGTTTGTTCTGTTACCGAAGAAAGATTTTTATTTAGCCAAGGCCTATTTTTTCCAAGGTCCATTTCTGTACATAATCTGAAGAAGATCAGATAAAAAATTTAGTTACGCTGCTCCAGTAAATTATGTAATAGAGCATCCGAAATATTAAAAGATTTCAAAGAATTTCTAGAAAACTTCGAAAAATAACTGTTGACCTAAATTTTTCTTCCGTTATTCTAATTATGCTCGGTATCTGAAAGAAGGAATTTTTCTAAAGATTTACAATAAATTTGTCTTTAAAAGGGGATTTTTTAAAAAGAACTTTGATTCTGATTTGGAAAAGTAGATTGCTGAAAAAAAAATAATTCGGCTCTGGAACGAAGAATTTTTTAAAAGAATTACAATTGTCACTTGAAACGGAAGATTTTTGAAGAGAGTTATGATTTTGATTGGCAACAGGACATTTTCGACCAATATCAGATACCAATCCCACATCTGAAACAGGGAATGTTCCAAAAGACCCCCGTGAAGTTGACCCCCCAAAGTTAAAATTTTTTTTATTTTCTTTTTATACATACGTTTGTACGTCGCTTCTACTATTTGTACGTCCAATATTTTTGTTTGTACCCTCCTGGTTAGAAAATTAGGGGCAACAATAATTTCGGGGGGCTAACTTCACGTATCCCCCCGTCAATGAAATTTTTCAAATTTTCTTTTTGCATACGCTTTTAAGTCGTTTTTACTGTTTGTACATCTAATATTTTTTGTTACCCTCCTGATTACCCAGCTAAGCGCAAATCTAAATTTTGTGTCATCCCCCCAAAATTTGAATTTTTCTTTTTTTTTTGCGTTTATACGTCGTTTTGTACTGTTTGTATGTTCAATATTTTCGTTTGTACCCTCTTGGTCCCAACTCCATGCTAAAATTAAAAGACCTTAAAAATTCGCCCCTAGTACTCTTAGCGAAACAGGTCCAAAGATTCTAAAGTAAACCAAACAATAAATGGTTCAGCCGGTAATAGTCACAAAACTGACCTTTAGAAAAGTCCAAAGTATGCTTTCAACCCCATAATACTATTAGTAGTAGTATACCATTAAGCCATTTCCCTTACAGGGTAGGCGTGACACTACCCGATTCGGGTAGTGTTTCTAGTTGGATAGTTTTCTCGTAGTTATAAATAACTACAAGTGTGGGCTCACCACACCCATGATATGCCAACAGCACGCAGTATTCTCGAATGGTCACCCGTCCAAGTACTAACCGCGCCCAACGCTGCTTAACTTCAGTGATCTGACGAAAACTGGTTTTTTCAGCGTGGCATGGCCGTTGGCTAATAATAACAATAATAATAATAATAATATATTTTAAAATCCCAAAAATCCACCCCTACTACTCTTATCAAAACAGGTCCGAAGATTCTCCATGTAAAACAGCCAGGAAATTAAAAAATCGATAATAGTCACAAAAATGATACTCATATAGCTCTAGATTATATTATCAACCCTAAAATTATATTCATAAATCCCAAAAATCAGCCCCTTGTACTTTTAGCGAAACAAATTTGAACTTTCTCCATGTGAAACAACCAATACATTTTCAAATCGATAATAGTCACAAAAATGACATGCAAAAAACTCAAAATTATGTTTCCAACCCCATAATAATATTTATAATTCCCAAAAATTCATTGTAAGTACTCTTAACGAAACAGGTCCAAAGATTCTCCATGTAAATCATCCAAGAAATTTCAAATAGCTGTGAATTCGATCTCCAGTGTTTCCACTTTGTTTGTATTTATAATTATATGGTGCTCATTTCACGAGCACTTTGCTTCCCGTTAGCAAATGTATTTGCTTCCTCATAGAGGAAGCATTAGTTATTTTTTTCAATAATAGACAAACCAAAGTCTTCATTTTGATCAATTTAAAAATAGAAATTTACAAAAAATACAAAATTACAAAATAATACAAACAATTTTTGAAATAGAAAGAAAAATCAGGCAAATCAAATTCTGAATTCGAAATGATAATTTTTTGAGCTGGAAAAGGGGAGGGAAAAGTTCTGTCGCACCCTTTCCCTTTGCCAGCTTTATGATTTTTTTTTTAAATCGTCAGAATTATTCTAATTGAAAATTTATGATCAAAAAATCTTTTCTATTCATGCGTCGTCAACTTTGAATTATGTCGATGAAAAAAGTTTTTCTGTTAGAAACAGATGATTCATATATTATAAATGAGCATAACTTTCTTAATCTTCAATAAAGTGTATTAATATTATAGATCAATCGATTTTCCTCGAATCAAGGAATCTTTTCCGTTCTTGCATCAATTGTAAATTATGTGAGTGAAAAAATTTTCACTATAAAAAAACGTGTTTTCAAATATTATGCATAACCATAGATTCCTTACTCTTCAATAAAATGTATCAATGCAATGGATCAATCGATTCGTCTTGAATCAACACAAGTTTTCTATTCTCGCATCAACTTTAAATTATGAGAATTAGAACATTTTTAGTATAAAAATCGATTTTAAAAACATATAAATTACCAAAACTTCCCTACTCTTCAATAAAATTTATTAATATTGTAGGTCAATCGATTCGTCTCGAACCAAGGAATCTTTTATATTCTTGCATCAACTTGGAATTATATTGAAGAAAAAAGTTTTACTATGAAAAACCGTATTTTGAAATATTATGCATTACCATAGCTTCCTTACTC
>CAKNYM010041396.1:11008-21518 GCA_932195095.1 Andricus curvator
TATATTATTATATAACATATTATAGGTCAATCGATTCGTCTCGAATCAACACATATTTTCTGTTCTTGCATCCACTTTGAATTATGTTAATGAAAAAAGTTTCACTATAAAAAATCGATTTTCAAAATATATAAATTACCCTAACTTCCCTACGCTTTAATAAAATATATTAATATTATAGGTCAATCGATTCGTCTCGAATCAAGGAATCTTTCATATTCTTGCATCAACTTTGAATTATGTCAATGAAAACAGTTTTACTATAAAAAACCGATTTTTCAAATATTATTAGGTGCTCAGGAAAAATTCAATAAATATTTTCAGAAATCCTTAGGTCAGTTTCAAGATATTAGTTGGGAAAATAAGGCCTCCAAATTTCATCAATTTATCTGCGACCGTTTTCAAGTTATCGTGTTCACAAAAAAGCGTGACATCCACACATCAAGCCATCCACACACACACACACACACATCCGGACAATTGCTTAGAACATTGTATTAGACATTTTTAAATTGGGGAAAGTTCAATTAAATGAATTTAAAAATTTTGGAAAATGTTACCATTACAAAGCTTCCTCTATGAGGAAGCAAAATTATAATTGTCACAAAAATGACCATCGGAAAAGTCGAGAATATGTTTTCGACCCCAAAATAATGTTCAGAAATCCAAAAATCCACCCCTAGTACTCTTAACGAAACAGGTCCGAAGATTCTCCATGTGAACATTCCAATAAATTTTCAAATTTCAGAGTCACAAAAGTCACCTTCAGAAAACTCTAAAATATT
The DNA here is from genome assembly GCA_932195095.1 of Andricus curvator. Taxonomy (NCBI): domain Eukaryota; kingdom Metazoa; phylum Arthropoda; class Insecta; order Hymenoptera; family Cynipidae; genus Andricus; species Andricus curvator. The sequence continues at coordinate 11,794 of CAKNYM010041396.1, forward strand.
TCCCGAACCGTAAAATAATATTTAGAAACACCAAAAATCCACCCCTAGTACTTTTAATGAAACTGTTCCGAAAATTCTCTATGTAAAACCGCCAATAAGTATTTAAATTAAAAATGGACTCAAAAGTAACCTTTAGAAAATTCCAAAATATACTCCCAACCCTATAATAATATTTAAAAATCACAAAAAGCCACCCTGAGTACTCTTAACGAAACAGGTCCGAAGATTCTCCATGTAAAACAGCCAATAAATTCTCAAATCGCTAGTAGTCACAAGAATGACCTTCAGAAAACTCGAAATTATATTTTTAACCCCAGAATAATATTCAGAAATCCCAAAAATCAACCCCCAGTACTTTCAACGAAACTATTCTGAAAATTCTCAATGTAAAACAGCCAATAAATTTTTTAATCGAAAATGGATTCAAAGGTCACCTTGAGAAATCTCCAGGTTATGTTTCCAACCCCAGAATTATATTCCGAAATCCCAAAAATGCACCCCTAGTACTTCCTAGCAAAGCAGGTCCGAAGATTCTCCCCGTAAAATAGAGCATAAATCTTTCGATTGAAAATCTTCACAAAAGTCACCTTCAAAAAACTAGGGGTGATCTTTTGTGGGATGCATTGGGGGTTGCATTGGGTGCTTTAATATTATTTCGTGCCTATAATAAAAAAAAATTCTGTGACGTCAAAAGCCTTGTGAAACCGACGGTACAAACGAAAATATTGGATTAACAAACAGTATCAACGACGTACAAACGTTGGCACGAAGAAAATTTGAATAATTCATATTTCGAGTTCAAACAAAAATATTAAATGTACAAGAAGTACAAACGACGTACAAACGTTAGCTAAATAAAACATTTGAAAATTCAAATTTCTAGAAGATGACACGAAATTTTGATTTGCCTCTAGCTGTGCAACCGAGAGGGTACAACCGAAAATTTTAAATGTACAAACAGTACAAACGACGTACAAACGTGAACAAAAAGAAAAAATGTAAAATTCAAATTTCGGGGGCATGACACGAAATTTTGAAAAAGAGTAACAATTTGAACTTGGAACGTGAAATTTTCGGAAAGAACTCTGATTTCAGCTTAGAACTGGAAATTTAAACAAAATTAAATTAAGATTTGAAATAAGGAATTTTAGAAAAGACTTCCAATTTTGACTAATAACAGGGAAATTTCTGAAAGAATCCTGATTTTGGTTAACAGCAAGGAATTTTCGAAAAACAATTATAATTCAGATCTGAAATAAGGAATTTTTCAAAAGATCTACTCTAGATTATTCCTACTTGGTATTGAGAATATTCCCAAAAAACTATAATTCTGAATTATAAAAAAATAATAATGAAGAACAAACAAAAATTTCGTAGAAGAATTATAATTCAGGTTTGGAACAGTAGCTTTTTGAAAAAAATAATGATTCAGATCTGGAACAAGGAATTTTCCTAAAGCATTACAATTTTTAGTTGGAATGTGCGATTTTTGAAAATATCTCTGATTGGCAAAGCTAATTTTCGTCCAAAAATTATAATTCTGATCTTAAACCAAAAAAAATTTCAAAAGAATCACAATTTCCACCCGATCCAACTGGAAAAAACAATTTTAAATAATGTTAAATTTATGAGACGATATCTCTAATTAATGTAAGATTTAGTTATAGGTGACGTTCATCGAAGATCTATAAACATAAATCTGCCTTGTTTCGTAGTTTAAGTAATCTTAAAGATTTTTAAAAGTTTCAGTTTCCTAAATTTAAGATAAGAGTTTGAATATTCATAAAAGAGTTTTAGTTTTCAAAATTTGTTTGGTTTCTCGCATATTATTTTAACAAAATAATAAAATTGTTCACTTAGAAAAATAATATTAATTTTTTTCGAGCTTCATAATATATATAAGTTCAAATTTTATACAAAAATATTAATAGTGGAAAATAAATATATTTGATAAAAGAAGGCGATTGTGTAAGATTTTCAGCTTTATTGAAGCAATTCCAAGTTGATTGCGATACACGTAAACATATTGCGTCACATTCAGCAAGGTTTTTTTTTCAAGTTATTTTTCCTCAAAATGATGACACTGAATTATCCACACACTGAATGATTTAACCTTGCTTTATTTACGCCTCATGTATAGATTCGCCGAAAATATTGGTTTAATTCTCAACAAATTTTAATCAACAGCAGATTATTTTATTCCGTAATTTATTCTTAACCTTTTTTCCCCCATCTTTTCATTCGATATCATAGAGAAAATTTTAATTAAATTGAATTCATTTATATTACATTAAATTTTAATTTTAAAAATGAATATTCAAGAAGAGCTTCCCTGTTTCCTAAATGAGGGAAATTTCTATAAAAACGTTGCTGATAGAAAACAATCGATCAGGAAAGAAACAATCCATTGTGAATTAAAATGAAATTAAAATTTTGACTTTTGTTTTACATGGAAGGAAACACTTTGAATATGTTAAATGTAAACGCATTTGCGGGGCGAAAGTAAAATTTTCAGGGCGAAAGTAAAATTAGCGGAGTGAAAGTAAAATTAGCTGGGCGAAAGTAAAATTAGCTGGGCGAAAGTAAAATTTGCGGGCCGAAAGTCGAATTTGCGGGGCGAAAGTAAAATTGGCAGGGCGAAAGTAAAATTGACATTTTTTTCTTTTACAATTTAAAAAAAAAATGCTTCGGACGCGCTTTTCAGGGCAAAAGGTGGCCAAGGTCGAAAGTAGCCTCGGGAGAAATTTTCTCGCTGGGGCAGTAAACGCACCGGCGGGAAAAATCTGCTTCTTTTCCCCGTTATTATATAATGCACTATTCCTTTTTAATATTTTCACGCATAACGCGCTGTTTTCTTCAAAAAATCAATTTTTTATGTTTTGACAGAATTTCGATTGAAATGAAAACAATGGTAGTTTTATTGAAAAACATGCTGAATAAGCGAACACGTTCTTTTGCCCTTTTAATATTTTTTCATTCTTTCACATTCACTTCCACTGGTAGCTATCATAGTGTAGTTATTTTAAAAACATTTTTCATGATTACAACAAAAACTATGCGTATTGTCAAAAAATAGTGTTAGCAAATTTGTATACATTTTTGAGATTAATAATATATTTACTTAACAGTTTTTTGGATCTCGCATAGCTTTACTGAAAAATATATATCTTTTATTGATAACAATTTTCACGATTGAAACAAAAATTATGCATTTTGTCAGAAAATGATCCAAAAAAAAGTTTATAGACATTTTCGAAGTGAACAATTTTGCTTGTTAACATTTTTCACGATTTAAACAAAAACTATGCGTCTTATCAAAAAAATGATCTCAGTTAAATTTGCTGACCTTTTCAAGATGAACAATTTTATTCCACAATATTTTTTCGGATCTCATATAGTTGTGCTGTAAAATGGTACGTTTTATTTTTAATAAAATTTTTCACGATTAAAAAAAAATGCGTCTTGTCAAAACAATTTACTTTTAATAACATTTTTCATGATTAAAACAAACAATATGCGTCTCATGAAAAAATGGTCTGAAGTAAGCTCATAGATCTTTTTGAAATGAAAAATTTCACTCCTCAACATTTTTTCATTTCTCATATAGTCTTATAAAAAAATAGTTGAGAGTAAATTTGTAGATCTATTTGAGGTGAAGAATTTTACGTGCTTGCCACACATGATATTTTTTGTCCTAGTGGACGATAAACAAGACGTTGAACTTGTACAAACGTCTGTTATGGGCTTTTGGAGCAATATGAAGATTGCAATGGTAAGCGTTCGGTTAGCACATTCCCGCCCGTATCAGCGGGCTGGAAATTACAGATTGTCGCCCGCTGATACGGGTTGATACGGGCACTCTCGAAGTGCGCATGCGTCACCGTCATCGGGCGGTCATTTCACACTTTCCGCTGGCTCTACAGGCACGGAAGTCGCGTTTATCGTGCACGTTGGACGAAAAAGCATTTTCAATGGATAAAATCGCAACGTTGGTCAAACATGGCTGGCCAATCAAATCATCCCTTACTTTTTAGGCCCTTAACAAGTTAACCAAAGGGAAATCCAATCGGCTAATTCCTTTGAAAGTCATCGCGTATACAGACAACGACGACAACAATAACGACGGCAGATAGACACCGAAGTAAAATCCATTTTTTTAAATCATTGAGTCCGCTAACATCGAGATTTGATGAAACCCGCGATCGACAATTTTTACATAAAGCCAATACCTTCTCATTCAGATGAGAATCTAAAAATTATAAGCATATAATCATTTCAGAAAAACATCATTTTTTATCATGTGGTGAGAATCCAAATGGTAATATTTCAACAGAAAAATGTATGAGCATCTTCAAATTGTTATTGTTAACAAGAAACATTATAAAAGAATTAAAAATTCAGGCAATCTGTATCTAACAAATTTGTTTGTACTAAATCATGTAGCAAACAAGTGAATAGTAATATTCTATCGAAGAATTGTTTATCCAACTTTAGATTGTTCCTGTTAACAAAAAATATTGTCAATAAAGTCAATAATCCTACAGTGTCCCTCTAGAGGAATTGTTTTCTATTTGTTGAAGACCCCCTCGCAAGATTCTTTAAGAGAATGATTAATTATACAGCAGAGAAAACTGTTATTCAAAAGTCGAACTATCATAGCTGATTATTGAAATATTTATTAATCACAATTATAATTGTTTAAATATTATTATTTAGATCTCTACCACATGATTTAAGTGGAAAAATGTTTTTTCCGAAAGTAAATGTCTGATTTTTTTAATTATAAAAATGATATTTGTTATTAATAGTAACTTGAATATTTGTTGCTGACACGATGTCAACTATACTTCTCAAAATGAGATAAAATTCCCATACTTCATCATTCTGCACCTAACTATTAATCAACATAGCAAAAATCAAAAGAAAGTTATACATTTCGCTGCCAGACATGGACAAGTGTTTGTTTTCAGCCTCATCTGGTGTAATTGGCGAAGGCTTATTTGTTATGCCGTTTCCGGTATAGTTAAATGTTCTTAATCTGTCATTAAGGATTTTAAGAGTAATTGGCTGGTCCACTTCGAATAGAAAATGATACAGTACGTGGCCCGTGTCATACCTCAAACAGCCTTCATGATAATCGTGAAACACGTCCATATAGTAATCATCAAGAAAATGGAAGCATTCTATTTAATTCCAAACAGATTACCCTTTTGAGCCAGAAACCGACATCCTTTTTTCAAATCTCTTTCATATTCGTGTTTTTACGTAGCTCGTCTTCCCTTTCAAAGCGGTCATTATATTTATCTTTAAGTTTTGTTTTGCACAATCTATAAAAATGCGTCAATCTGAGACATTCAACGTATCCCTTTGCAGAATTTATTCATAAAAGATCTACAATCAAAAGACCTAGAGCAAAACATACTGTTTTATTCTCTCTATTTTTATTAAAAGTTATTCCATTATCTTGCAAGAAATCAATTTCATCCACGAGACATCTGAAAATACTGCCATTGCCGTAATTAGTGCGATCGTACGAGTGAAACAGAAGAGCTAGAAATATATTCTTCAAACGGGATCGAAACTCTGGCAGTAAGCAAGGAATTACAATGTATGCTAGTCCTAGTTTCTGAACTCCTTGTTGACTTCCTAGAACATTATTCGCTTCGAAATAATCAAAAGACATGAATATAGAAAAACTTTAGTTTGTTCGCTCAATGATTCTTTATAATTTAAAACAATCTCTAAAACTCCAAATAAACTAAAGAAAGTTTAAAGCGATGTCATCTTCAAGGACAGAAACATCATTATTCAAGTTATTATTATACTGTACATCTTCATCTTAAGTTTCACTATACCTTCGCTTTTTTGTTTGCGCACAATTGTTAATCTCACATTTATGAAAAGTAATCAAATGTCTCCTAAATTGTTGCCAAGAGCCAAAATCTCTATAGCAATTTTCTTCTCCGCATCTGAAAGTTCGCGAATTCAAATCACAGTGAACAATTTTTAAATGTAATTGTAATTCCACGATACTGGGTAAAAGAGTTTAACATTCTGTGCAGCGAGGCATATTAATGTAACCCGACTGAAAAAAGGTTACAAGCAAACTGCACGGAGATACTAGCGCCGGCCGATAAGATGAAATAGAAAGTTATTATAATCAATATAAATCGAAGCATCTTATCATAATATATTTTTCTAGTCATTGATGAACCTTAGGAATTCTGTCTAATTTATGCAGAACCGAAGTTACTTCGGATATTGGCTTGCCCACGGAGAGTAATGCGATACATTGCTAATTGCACAAGAAGCCATAGGGACTCGATTTGCATAGGGTACAAAGCATTCAATGCATGGATGACTTTGAAACATACGTATATTGCTCTTAAAGAAGTTTCCACTCTAAAGAAATAACTGTCGATAATGGCATATGAGTCCGTAATGGTTCCAATATCTACTCCGACGACTGGGGCAAACCGTTGCAAAGTTTTGTGAACTGCACTAAGGTTCTTTCAAATTCTGTCGATGCTAGGTTCCAACTGAGCAATACTCTAAGGACAAAACGTACATGTATTTTAATATTTCAAATATATACTTTTAATTTATTAAGTTATAAGATAATAGAAGATACATACGACAACGTGAAGTGAAAATCCTTCAGACACATCCTTTCGGTTTGGCCGCCACTTTTTTTGTACTTCCAGTTGATAGTTGCTGGTTCAAAAACTTCCGTCAATCCCAACAGAATATCGAGATTCTTGTCGCCTAGAAATAGCGCATAGCAATGAAAATTACAAAAAAAAAAAAAACTTTAATATCAATTTACAGTTTTATTATAAATACACCCCTTATGTACATACCAGTAATATATTTAAAATTTCTTTCACTGTCCATGAAAAATTTGGCCACTCTTTGAAAAATCGAGAGTCGCATTCCGGATATGAAAATTCAAAATCATGTTTAAGTTGAAAATGAAATAAACAGTCATATGCTTTTTTATATAAATATATGCAATATTAATATATAATATTTGGAGGCTTATCAAATTCTCACCAAGGAGTAGCCAGTAGGTGAAAGTAGTTTTATTCTCAAGCTTATTTCTGCACTTTCCAGGATTATTTATTATGTTTCCTCTGCGAGAGAGTTTTGAAATTATAAAAATTTGCAAAACATTCAAAAATAAAATGATCAAAATTTATAAAATATTCATAATTTCTAAAAAAATTTAAAATTTTGAATGATTTCAATTTTTTTTTTTTAATATTCAAAGTTTCGAAAATTTTAAAAATTTCAAAATTTTTATAATTTCTCAAATTTCTATAAAACTCCAAAATGTCCTAAACTTATACAAAAATAGAAATAACGATTCTGGAATTCCTCCATATAAGCAGAAATCATGCCTGTGTTATAAGAAACGAATTTCGAAAATACAACATAATATTGGGTCAAGAAACGCATTCGAAATGAGTTCTGTGATTATTTTGAATTAATCTGTTCAATTTCATCTTTCATTTCATATATTCATTCACAATCTCTTTAAATTTTCTTCTACACATAAATATGATGATAATATAAAAGAACCCCGCAGAATTTGTACAGGAATTGGCTTTCGGCTAATTTGTTTGTAATTGAGGGAAAATGTAGTTCATGTCATGCTGATCAAAAGTCTCAATGACCACAACTGTAAAAAATGAGGTTTTCGTGGTGTAATTGGGGTTCAAATATCACTATGTGTGGATTCGAAAAGGGCTAATTTTTAGAGTGTATGACATTTTTCTCTCTAGATACCTGAGAAGATTAGCTCTAGTTAAGCCAAAAATATATGCGCAGTAATCCTTGATAGGTCGTCGGCATGTGCAGTTGGTCATGGTGGCTCGTAGGCATGCGCAGTGGATCATGATGTGCTGTAGACTTGCGCAGTGGGTTATGGTGGTCTGTTGACGTGCGCAATAGGTTATTGCTGGTTGAATTTATGCGCTATATGTAACCGTAACAAGCATGGTTTGAACTATGGTGCAGGCCACAATCACAGCCATAAATGTAGGTATTTATATTATAAAGAGAGTTTTATTTTTAAAGTCGCACCTCAATAATTTTTCAGGAAAGCGTTTTATGCTATGCATTTTTATGTATATGCGCCTGCATATACAATATATGTCTTGGTTTAATTGGCTGCGCAACAGCGTCTTGTCTTCACCGAATGGGCAACCCATCTTGCCTTAATTGGCTGGGCAACAGCGCCCTTGTCTTAACCGACTGGGCAACCCGTCTTCCCTTAATTGGCTGGACAACAGCGCCTTGTCTTCACCGACTGGGCAACCCGTCTTGCCTTAATAGGCTGGGCAACAGCGCCTTGTCTTAACCGACTGGGCAACCCGTCTTGCCTTAATAGGCTGGGCAACAGCGCCTTGTCTTAACCGACTGGGCAACCCGTCTTGCCTTAATAGGCTGGGCAACAGCGCCTTGTCTTAACTGACTGGGCAACCCGCCTTGCCTTAATTGGCTGGGCAACAGCGCCTTGTCTTAACCGACTGGGCAACCCGTCTTGCCTTAATAGGCTGGGCAACAGCGCCTTGTCTTCACCGACTGGGCAACCGGTCTTGCCTTGATTGGCTGGATTCTGTGGGGTCTCAAAATCCAACCTTCTACGTCCTCGTCGTGGACCCTGGAGGCTACATCTAAAATTTGTAGCGACTGAATGGCGGCAATGGTAAATGCATTCATCGCAAGTACTTCATTTTAATAAATGTAATTAGAATTTCTTTTAAACGTTTGTTATAGTTATTTTCAATTTTTTCAATGAGTAACCTGTATGATCCCTCCCTAGGGATCGCGGGACCTTGTAGCTGGTGGGAGGGCTTACGGGTCTCATTGACCACAGATCCGAAATAGGTGAACCTGAGGGGCCGCATCGCGAGGTGTGGCTACTCTGGGGAACTGACGGACTCTGGTCGGTGAGACTTAAACCAAGGAGCGATCCTTCCAGGGGGTAATGGCAAAGCCCACTGGAATATCGAGAGCGCGAGTTCTCATGCTCCCAAGCTAAGATGTGATCGCCGTGTCGAGGGCTGAATGGCACCAGGGTCAACAAATCCTTGGACGCCCGGTCTGCCCCCCTCAGTAGAGGTGGTCAGGCGGGGGTTTCAAAGGAGGTGTCTTAACGGAGACTTTGGGACACCAGGTCGAATCCCATAGTATTTAGACCCGCCCCCTGCAAGCGGGGCTCTGTGGGGGGTGTTTCCTATTTCCCTAGCTTCTCGTGGGACATGAATGTTTCCAACAAATTTTAAAAAACAAAATATAAACGATGAGGGATCCGTTTCGGGTCCATCATCCAACCCACCGCCAAAAGAGGGAGGCTCCGTAGGGGGCAACCCTCCAGAGGCGGTGCGAAATAATGAAGATGGTGGAGACAATTATGTCGAAGCCGTGGAAGTGCAGCTAACGGAACTCTCCGTAGGGAAGAGGCACCGTAGCGGAGCACAAAGAAGGAGAGCCAGTAATGCGCGGCTCGCAAACAGCAGCCAAGGCTCCTCACAGGGGGCAGTGGCTGCTCAAACTTTACCCGGAGCAACTCCTCAGGCTTATTCTATAGGCAAGAGGAAGAAGGGCTCCGCAGAAACTCCCCCAAACAGGGAGTTGAAACGGCAGAAGGCTCTGGTAACACAGGGCCTTACCTTCGCGCAGATGGCCAACAACGCCCTGGTGAGAGTTGTCGTTGCGTC
>CAKNYM010041397.1:2392-17723 GCA_932195095.1 Andricus curvator
GGAATTCAAAAGAATTCAAGGAATTCAAAAGAATTCAAGGAATTCAAGAAATTGAAAATAATGCAAGGAATTCAAAATAAGTCAAGAAATTCTAAAGAATTCTAGGAATTCAAAAGAATTCAGAGAAATTCAAAAGAATTCTAGGAATTTAAAAATCGTTTATTGTAATTTTAAGTAAGGTAAGTGTCACAGTAATTGTGAAGGTCCCAACAATTGTGTGAGTTGGTTAATGTATTGTTGAAAAATCTGATGAAAGTAACATTTAGAAGAAAAAAATATGATTTCTTTTTAGCATTTTATAGTATGAAATGGAATTTCAATTAATTCAAAGTAGACAGAAAAAAAAATTGGAAAATTACTTAATTTTTTAATGAAAAGAATTCAAAAGAATTCAAAGCATTCCAAAGAATTCAAAAGTCTTCAAAGAATACAAAAGTATTTAAACAAATATAATTGATTTTCAATTTTCAGAAGAATTTAAAGAATTCAGAGCATTGATCAAAGATTTCGAAAGAATTTGAAGAATTCACGGAATTCAGAAGAATTCAAATGTCTTCAAAAAATTCAAAGGATTTTAAAGAACTCAAAAGTATTGAAAGAATTCATGAGAATTCAAAAGTCTTCGAAGAATCCAAAAGAATTTAAATTAATTTTTAATTTTAGTTCGTTAGTTTCAATCTTGAGTAGAACTTAATTTTTGAATTCGAAGGATTGAAAACAAATTCAAAAGAATTCAGAAGAACTTAAAGAATTCATCAAAGAGTTCAATAGAATTCAAAAGAATTTAAAGAATTCAGAAGAATACTAAAGAATTCAAAGAATTAAAAAAATTCGAAGAATTAAAAAAATTCAAAGAATTAAAAAAATTCTAAGAATTCAAAAAAATTCTAAGAATTCAAAGGATTTCAGAACTCGAAGATTGTTTCAAAGTGTCTCTAAAGAAGCGAGAGTAAAGAAATTCTATTTCCTGTGTATCACACACTATTAGGTATTTTCACTTCCACCATCAGCTAACTTCACTTCGTTCAGTGCTGAGGGGAAAACAATGGACCAAATGCATGGGACAAAACTTTATTTTTGTAATATCTTCATAATGAATAATAATGATTAACATTTTATTATTTCATTAGATAGTTCTTGAAGTATAAAAACTATTTTCAAATACACTTATATAGAAAAAATTAGTTTTTACGAAGATATTAACAAAACAGGACGAAAATGGAGCGAATCCCATGCATTTGATCCATTGTTTTCCCCTCAGCAGTTAACGAAGTGAAGTTAGCTGACTATGAAGTGAAAATGCCTAATTAGAGAAACCTGAGGTTTTGTAAATTAGAAAGTGGCAGCACATGTCTGGGAATATTTTTATATTCTGACATGTAGTCCAGGTACAAAATTCTAGCGTCGTTACCGACTCAGTCTGTGCGAAACCGGCAGGGCGATTCTCCGGCAACCGCAAGGTGGCGCCCGCATCTTTTTCTAAAGTGGCTTTCTCCCAGCAGCCGCCACATTTAAATAATTTGTAATACAAGAGCTTCCAAGTGAACATTGCAAATATTAAAAATATATATTTAGCAATAATATAGCAACTTCAGTTGACCAGACAGACCTGCCCCATAATATTACCTGTCATTTAAAAAAAAATTAGCACGATTGTTCAATGTCCCTCTTTTTAAATTGGCGGAAAAAAATAACATGGGACGGTCGGTAATACGTGACGTCATAATGTACTACATGCCCTTAAGGAATTAATTGATAAATTATTCGTAAATTTTAAATTAAACTTGAATTTTCAGACATAAACGAAAAACAGATACAGGGTATGAAATATCGATCAGATGATACATTCAGTCAAGTTGAGGTTATGTTCAATATTTGTAATTCAAAATCTTCAAAATAAAAACGGGGTAAGTAAGCTGAGAACGAATGATCTGTAATCAGCATGTAAAATTCTATCCATTTTCGATTACTGAAACTCAAATTTTATTTTAAATTCACAAACATTTTGTCATATGTGTTCAAGTCAATATAACCTAAAACTTACGAACATTTTTCCGTCGTGTAGACAGAAAAAAGTCGTTATCTGATTTTAAATAAGGATAGATAATTTTGATCCTTTGGAAATGTTCAAAAATTGTAATATTCCGTAAATGTAATATCGAAAACATAGCCCTGAAATATAGTCGCGAAATTCCAATATAAGCATACATTTAAACGAGGTAGTTCATCATTAGGAGGTGGCCAATTATTGTACCGATTACCCTATTCACTTTTTGTGGGTCGGTTTCAGCTTTCTCGGGACAATTTTCGTAAGCAATTCGTAAGCAAGGCATAACATGTTATATAGTACGATACAAAGTGTGCAATGTGCAGTCCAGATTTTCAAACTGTAATAAGAGTAAGAGAAAGTCAAAATTGAAACATGAGTGAAGGAATAGATATTTGTGAGCAATAGAGGCGACTGCTTATCTATGGGCTCTTCACTAAGAAGTCAGAAAATCAGAAAAGATTTAGACTTCGCTTGAACGCAACAATGCCGTGAAGCTGTCTCCGGAATGTATTGTCTATGACTACAGTTACCACTTATAAATAATTTGTACTAAATCTTATTCGATTAATTTGAAAGTAATACGAATATTCATTTATAAAAATATATTTTGGAGAACGAGAAAAAAAAAACTTTTAAACTTCTTTGACACTAAATGTAATGCGTTTGTGAATTACTGATTAAAATAAGCGTTAAACGACTCACAACGGAAGGACCAGACGTGGCTTCTTTTTGGTTTCGATCACGGGCGGACTGGCAGCTATTGGCATCCAGGAAACACTGGCTGCGTCCTCCTTATTTGGCGACCCACAAAGCATGTAAAATCGCCCCGTAATGATTATAACTTGGAACAAATGAATATATTTTAGGTTGCAAAGGAATGAGAGAAAATTACATCCATCAATATCCAGGATTTGCACATGTACTACCAGTAATAATATTATACCATTAAGCCGTGTCCCTTTCAGGGTGAGCGTGACTCATTAGGTAAGGAAGGGTGTAATGTGGGGGGTGTAGCTCTTTAGATTGATCTAGAATTCACGTGTTGTGTATTTAAACAACACGTTTATTTAAACAACACGTTCGTTCCGCAACACTGTTCCGACCCAGGTCGCTGATCAATCTCTTTAACGATCATCCCAAGTGAAGATCCACACAAAGTCATCATTCAAAGCTCTCTAGTCGGGCTTATTAGTATCTAAAGTATTTTGTTTTAGGCGTCATTCCCTCCACTGACACTCTTATTCATGAATTTCTTATGAACGATTTGTCGCCACACTTTCCTGTCTCGGTATACCTCTCTAGTTTCCATCATGTCCATGCATTTTCTCATGCAAGCTCTTGTGTTCCTATGGCTTCTTATGTCTCTTCGAATTAGGGTCTCATTTACACATTCTAACTATTCTTTCCGTGGTCTGCCTCTGGGCACACTGTCATTTACTTTACATTGATACTCTTATTTCGTCAGTCGTTCATCTCTCATTCTCTCAACATGCCCAAACCATCTTAACGAATTTCTTTCACATATGTCAACTAGTGCCTCATCTACACCACATGCTTTGAGGATTACCTTATTACTCACTTTGTCCATCAGCGTTTTACTGCACGTCATGCGCAGGGATTTCATTTTAATCGCGTTAATTTTACTCTAATCCTTTTCTTGGTAGGTCCAAGTCTCGCTACCGCACAGAACAGTCTGTATAAATATAGAGTTATGTATTGCCCTTTTAGATTTACTTGATATATTTTTACTTCTGATAATGGGTCCGGCTCTATCGATAACCTTCTTACCCTCGTTTATACGCCTATCTATTTCTCCATCTATCTTTCCGTCATTTTTGAGTGGGCTACCAAGGTATACGTACTTATCAACTTGTTCTATTCTCTCATCGTTTAGGACAATATTGCATATTGTTTTATCCCCCTTTCCTTCAAACACCATGATTTTTGTTTTATTTACGTTAATTTTGAGTCGCATGTTCTTCATGCTTGTATTTAGTTTGCTCATCATTCTTTGCAAGTCTTTGATTGACTCTGCCATTCTTAGACACTTTTCCATGAATATAATAAATGGCCATGAGGACATAATGCATCCTTGCCTAACACATTGCATAATATCGAACCAGTCACTCAGTTTCCCATTTACCCTTACACTCGCTTTTCTACCAACATATATTGCTTTCATTGCTTGAAGAAGCTTTCCATTGACTCCGTCATCTTTGAAGACATTCCAAAGTTTACTTCTATCCACCTTGTGAAACGCGTTTTCTAGGTCCAAAAATAAACAAAAAACTTTTTTCTTTACTCTCAAACTTTTTTTCTGTGATCCGTCTTAAGCTAAATATTTGATCCGTACATGATCTTCCTTGCGTAAATCCACTTTGGACTTCTTATATCTTTTCTCTAGTACAACAATATAGGTTTCTTCAATTTATTTTCACATTTTCTCTCAAATATATTTCTGTTCAAAAATTACCGTGTTCTGGGGGCTCCCATATGTTTCTGGGTAAAAGTGAAAGAATATTCTGGTCATGAAGTACAGTTTTCTCTAACTTTTCTTTTGTTCTTTCCTTTGCAAACTCAAATTTATTTAATCAATTAAAACTGTATAGAAGCACCTATGCAATATGAAAAGAAGCATATATTTCTGTTTACTATTCCCCGAATCTTGTTTCATATTTGTTAAAAAAGTAAATGCATAATTTTGTATTATTTTCAAAAGAAGTTTAAACCGTTGTTTTGGAGTCCGAAACAGATACAAAACGGTTCAATTTTGAAATTAAGGGTAATGTCAAAAAATATCCTTGAATTGTAAAAAGCTACACTTTGGTGTGGGTTGAAACATCATATCGTGCATTTTGAAGACTTTATCTACGCAACTCTTTTGATCTTTTAGTGCTTGAATGACTTGACAAGATATTGGAAAGTGGACAAATTCTATGTTTGCAGAAGAACACGATATGATATTTCAACCCCCATAAAGGGTAGTCTTCCAAGTGAATTCTTTTGTCCATTGCTGACTATTCTACATTATGGCGATGTAGTTTGGAATTGCATAGTTTGGATGCAGTTTTGGAGATGTAGTAATGTAGTATCATAATATATTTCCTGCAATGAAATTTTCGCTCTAAAATGACTGCATTCATGTGTTTTTTTTATTATCAACGGGTGATTTACTTTGGGCTTCCTCAAAATACAAAAGAAAATGCAAATAAATCGGAAGTATGGTCCTCTAAATCAATGTTGTCGTGATCAAAATGTTTGGTCAACAATAGATACGCTTGCATTTTTAGATTTTGCGATAAAAAATGCAAAACAAAGAAGCTGCTTATAGTAAGGATCCGAACGGTCTTTTCTTTCGCAGAGTCAACAGTTTTCCATTACAAATGTTCCGAATGGAAGAAATTTGAAATATAAATTCGGAGTTATTAGACAATTTTCGATTTTAAAACTGAAAACTTGCAAAGTTTGTAATTGTATATTTTCAAAATTAAAAACTCTTGCATTTTTAAGATTTATAATTGGAAACTGTTGTAAATTCTTGAATTTTAAAAATATTTAATTCGAAATTTTGCATTTTTCAAGATTTACACTTCAATGGTATGCAATTTGTAACTTTTTTTTTAACGCTTCTATTTTGAGGAATCACAATTGAAACTTCTTCCATCTTAAACATTATTGATTATTAAATTTTTATTCTTGAATCTTTTTGGGTTAAAAATGAAACTCTTTGGTTGCAAATAAATCTTCTTGGGTTGAGAATTAAACTATTTTATTTGAAAATTCGTCTTTTTTGATTGAATTAAAGTGTTCTTCATTTTAAATTAAAATATTTTTTGTTGAAATATGTACAATTACATTATTCGTTAAGAAGTTGTCTTTTTTGGTTGAAAATTGTTTTTTTTTTTTTTTTTTTTTTGTTGAAAATGAATTTGCTCAACAAAAATGTAAGCATTTCAGCTAAAGATTCACCATTCTAGTTCAAAATTCACCTCCTTGGTTAAAGGTTGATCTATTTTGATGAAGAACTCAGTTTTATTTTTTGAAAACTAATTTCTTTAACTGAAAATGTAACTATTCTATTTTTGCTTGCGACGAGACGTGTTTATGTGAGTTGGTACATTTTTCCAAAATAAAAGTGATCTCGGAGTGATAAAAGTTGTCAATTTTAGGTTCAAATATCTTTTGAAAAGCTGTTTAAAAAAAAAAATAAAAACTTTTTTCTTAAATATTAGTAAAAAAATTAGACTGAAACTGAAAAATAAACAATGTGTGAAAAGTGAGGTTATATTTGCAAGAGATAGTGTACCTAGTGTACGTTCTACAGGCTGTTTTTTTGGCAGTGAAAGATTTAATAAATTATAAAAACTGTGTAAAAGCGAAGTTAAGACAATAAATCGGAAATAGTTTCAAAGTGTATAGGTCGCCCTGACTGACAACTGCATCAAAAGTGAGCTTAGGCGGATGTGTGCCAATGTCCTGCCGGCACGTTACTACTGTAACTAAGTATGCTAAAAGTAGATGAAAAAAGAACGCGAAGTAAGTCCGATCCATGAGTTTCTTCTGAAAAAGTCGACAAAGACATCAAGTGTTCAGGATGTCCAGGATCAGTTTCGAGGCAAGTTACATATTGTGCATACTGTCGTAGACCAGTTCATCCAAGCTGTGGAAAAAGATACCGAATTTCTATAGTCAAAAAACCACAAATAGAGAAGTCCTGATGTAAAAAAGCTTGTACGTGTACGACTCAAGAGAATAAACGGGAACCTTTACTGGATACCTACCTAGATAAAAAATTTGCAGAGTTTCAAGAAAGAATAACTGATTCACAGATAAGTACATATAACAAGCTGAAGTATCTGCAAAAATTGGTCGATTTTATGTCAAGACCCAACGATGAATTAAAACAAAAAAGCGAGAAACAAACGCAGCAAATGAAAAACCTTGAGGAAGAAAATAAACGGCTCATAACGGATATTAAATTTCTGAAGCAAAAGCAAAATCAAAGAGATCGAGCTGAGAAGAGTATGGTAGTTATCTCGGGAATACGAAGACAAGATGCGGAATCTGTAAATGAAACTTTCACAAAGGTTATGACAGGAATAGGCTATAAACTCCTAGAAAAAGATTTTTCAGCTAAGGAGGTAAAAGACCAAATACCGAAGAGAAGAAAAGAAATCGGTTCCCTCATTCTTGAAGCCTGCAAAATTAGAAATAACATAGATAACAAAATCTTTATCAACGAAGATATGACTCTCTATAACCAGAAATAGTCGCCGCTTGCACGGGATCCGCAAAAAAGGATTATGTGAATTCACATGATTCAATAACGGAAAAGTGTGCGTGAAACAAAAAGAAAGAGAGAATCGCATCTGGATAAAGGATGAGGGAGTAACTCGACTCCTAGAAGAAAAATGAAAGAGTGAAGACAGGGAAACAAATTGAAGACGGGAAGAAGCTTGCAGACTAGGATAAATATATGGTATATAAATACAATGGATACAAAACTAAAGGTAATGTGTTTGAATATAAGAAGTATTAGGAATTCGTAAAATGAGCTGAAAATAATATCAGAAAAAAAAGATACCGATATAGATATGATCATTCTAACTGAGACTTGGCTGTACAAAAATAAAACAAGTTTTTATAATTTTTTTAATTGTGAGGCAGTACATGATTGTAGAGATACAAGAGAAGGTGCCGTAGCAATATACATTGAGAAATGTATCAAATTTGAATTTTATGAATACATATTTTTAAATTCAAGTAGTGGATCTAATATAGCGATGATAAAAATATGTTTAAAAAAATCTAGTGATAGGTGCAATCTATAAGCAACCATTGGCCAGCTTTGAACTTTTTCTAAAAAGCTTTAATGACTTATTAGAGTAGATAAAAGGAAAAGGGGTAATACATATGTGGGAATATAAATATTAATCTCTTGAATAAAGATTCTCATTTAGTCAAAGATTATCCTAATACTATAAACGCAAATGGTTATGTTTTAGCTAATACTGTGAATAAAACTGAGGCTACCAGAGTCACTAGAAACTCTGCAACTATAATTAAAATTCCAAACGGAATGTGAAAATAAATAAATATATAATATAGAGAAATTTATACACTTAATTCAAAATTTAAAACAGGAATAAACTAAAACAAAGAAAAAAACATCACGTGCGTCCTAACCTATGACCCAAGACAGACTTTGTTTAAACATCTTCGGTAAACGTTAACTGAAATTGAAATCTTACATAAAGCAAATAATAACTCACATACATGTAGGAGTAAAAAAATGTATTTTCTCTTATATGAAATGTCGTGCAAAAGTTTCTAGACATCTATTTTCCAATAGGTTGAACAAGCACCCTAGTTTTAATAATACTAAATTGTAAATTTACTTGCAATTATTGCATGAAAGGTGATAAAAGTACCCGTTTCATGGGCATAAATGAAAGGCAGTATGTGTTTTTTTGAAGTGTGTCTGTAGATTTTCAGCTTGTCAGCACGCTAACTTCCGAAAGAATTGGCATATTGGATTGGACTTCGATATACTCTTCAAGTGACCTCAAATGAAGGTCAGGTTCGTTAGCCAGCCATTTTCGATAAAAATTCAAAAAGTGAGCGCATTTTCAAAATTTGTGAGACCACTTTTTTTAAGATTTAAAAATTCTATGTACGGTTATTAGTAGTAATTAAAAGAGACGAAAAATTTATCCTTATGACTTTTTTTGATGAAAAAAAATACCGAAGTTATAGCATTTACAAAATTCCAAAAAACAAACGAAAATTAACATTTTAAGCCGAAAAATGCACGACATGAAAAAATGTCAGAGGAAGAAAAAAGTTGCATTTTGAACACCCTACAATATCATCACAACCTATTGAATTTTCTTGAAAAATCGAAAATTCAAATTTTGACCGCACAAAATATAATAAAAAATAAAAAATCCATTTTGCGGCTAAACTATACAAGATACGAAAAAAGATGAAATGATAAAAATTACGTACTCAAAAAAGATCTAAAAATTTGTTTCAAATCACTTTTTGACAGAACGCATAGTTTTTGTTTTATTTGTTACAAAACGCATTCAAAGTACAAAAATTAAATTTTTAGACAAACGACACAAGATACGACAAAAATAAATAGAAGAAATTGGTTTACCCAAAAAAGAGCCACAAATTTGTTACGAATTATTTTGTAATCGTATGCGTAATTTTTCTTCTAATCGTGAAAAATAACATTAACAATGAAAAACTTAAATTTTTGGAAAAACAACGCAAGATACGAAAAAAAAAAATGAATCAACCAAAAGTTTGCGTTAAAAAAAATCTAAACATTTGTAAGCGATCACTTTTTGATAGGATGCGTGGTTTTTTTTTTTAGGATTAAACCACCCCATCTTTGAAAGTTGGTGTAAGTAAATCATTTTTCAATAGAGTGATAATTTCCAGTTCTATCCAGTTCTACTTTGCGATCATAATCTACCATAAGGCGATCCTCGTTTATTTGAACTCGAGATGTTTGTTTTCATAAGAAGCTTATTGGAAGTATATGCATGTATACTTCGGTATATATATAAGATTCCTTTGACGCATTTTTTTAAAAGAAGGCTTTTCATTAACATTTTTAATGTTTTATTCGTATTTTGAAAAATGCATTTTCGATTTAATGTTTTAGTCATAGTTCATTTACATTTCAAAATGTTTCATAATTTCCAAATTTTGAGTACCGTTTCCAATAACTATTTTCTACGATAGTTTGTACATTTACAATAATTATTAATTATTTGAACAGTTTTCGTAAACATATTCAGAGTTTGGGTATTTTTCAAGGAATATGCACAATTTGTTTATGGAGGCGCCTAAGAATATCTTTCTGATTACTCTTTTCTATTTTGCTTTATAAATTTGCAAGAATTATTAATTATTTAAACAATTTCGATTTAAAAATTTAGAGTTTGGCCATTTTTGAACGAATAGGCTCAATTGTTTATAGAATTAGGTAAGAATATATTTCCAATGACTCTTTTTATATTCCAAATTTTTTTAAACAAATTTTCATACTGCAAATTTCAAAGAAATAATAATTATCTGAACAATGTTGATAAACAAATTAAGATTTTGACCATTTTTCAATGACTAAGCTCAATTTCTTTACGGAATCAATAAAAAACGGTTTTCAAATAACTCTTTCCTATGTATGATGTTTTGAAAATTTACAATAATTATTAATTATTTAGACAAAGTTTATCAACAAATCCAGAGCTTGGCTATTCTTCCAGGAATAGGCACAATTTGTTCACGGAGTCAACCAAGTATGTCTTTCCAAAGACTCTTTTTCTAGGTTTCTTCACAATTTTCAGATTTCGGCTATTTACAACGAATAGGCTAATTTTTTTCATAGAATTAACCAAGAATATCTTTCTGATTAATTTGTTCTATGTTGCTATGAAAAGTCTTTCTAATGACTCTTTTCAATGTTGCTTTGTAAATTTGCAAGAACTAATAATGATTTAAACCATTTTCATGAAAAAATTTAGAATTTGTCTATGTTTTAACAAATAGGCTACGTTTTGTACAGAATTAATTAAGAATATCATTCGGATGACTTTTTTTATATGATGCTTTCCGAATTTCCAAAAATTATTAATTATTTCAACAATTTTCATAAAGAAATCAAGAACTTGGCAATTTTTCAACGAATAGGATCAATTAGTTTAGTGAATCAAGATTCCTACGATACTTTGGAAATATACAATAATTATTAATTATTCAAACAATATTCATAAACAAATTCAGAGTTTATCTATTTGCCAAATAAATAGGCTACATTTTTTTACAGAATTAACTGAGAATATCTTTCCAATGACTTTTTTATGTGATACTTTGTAAATTCTCAAGTATTATTAATTATTTAAACAATTTTTATAAACAAATTGAGAGTTTAGCTGTTTTGAAACTAATAGGCTCAATTTGGTTACGGAAGCAAGAAAGTACGTATTTCCAATAAGACTTTCCTATATTACTTTCCACATTTGCAATAATTATTATTTATTTAAACAATTTTCAAAACATATTCAGAGTTTGGGTATTTTTCAAGGAAGAGACACAATTTTTTTAACGAGTCAACTAACAATGTCTTTCTGATGACTCTATTCTATATTGCTTTGTCAATTTAAAAGAATTATTAATTATCTAAACAATTTACATAAACAAATTCAGAGTTGGGTTATTTATCAACGAATAGGCTAATTTTTGTTACAAAATTAACTAAGAATATCTTTCCGATAACTTTTTTCTGTGATACTTTGTAAATTCCCAAGTATTATTAATTATTTAAACAATTTTTATCAGCAAATCGGAGGCAACTAAGAATGTCTTTTCGAGGACTATTTCCTACGATACTTCGCAAATTTAAATAATTATTATCAATCATTTAAACAATTTTCCTAAACATATTCAGAGTTAGTCTATTTTCAAAGGAATAGACTCAATTTTTTACGGAAGCAACAAAGTATGTATTTCAAATAAGAATTTCGTACATTACTTTGCACATTCACAATAATTATTCATCATTTAAATATTTTTCATAAACATATTCAGAGTTTAGGATTTTTTCAAGGAATAAACAGAATTTGTTTACGGAGTCAACTAAGATTGTCTTTCCGATGATCTTTTCTATGTTGTTTTGTAAATCTACAAGAATTATTAATTATTTGAACAACTTTCATGAAAAAATCAGAATTTGGCTTTTTTTCAATGAATAGGGTGATTTTTTTACAGAATTAACTACGAATATCTTTCCGATGACTTTATTATGCTCTTCAAATTTCCAAGATTTATTAATTATTTAAAATAGTTTCATGAGCAAATTAAGAGTTTGACAATTTGTCGAAGGAATCCTCCCGTAAAACCTCCTGATCGACATTAGTTAAAAGTTTTATTAATGACTTTTAAAACTAATTGCAAAAAAAGTCAAAATATATGTATTATATATTAATTCAAAATTTCACAACATAAAAAGCAAGAAACAGTTATTTTAATTAAAACATTCGAATAATTTTTACTTTATATTTGTCTGAAAATTTGAATTAATAATAAACTTTTGAACTAATTCCATAGAAAAGTAACAAATATGTACATATAATATTGAAAGCAGAATTCAGATACTTATTCCATAACATCAGAAAATTTACAAAAATTATAAAATTGGAATAGAGGCATTTTAAACATAAATAATCTTTTATTATAAAAATTATAGTCAATATTCAATTATATGGCCTTCAATTGAATAATCAACTTATGTACCTAATTTAAAGAAATTAAAATATAATCTTTATGTAATTTAATATTGACAAAGTTAATCAGCCAATAGTTAATCTATTCACAACATAAAAAGCATTATAATATAATTTTCATTCTGGCATTCAAACAATTTTTACTTTATGTTCTTTTTCCAGTTTCGCTTTCATTTCTTAATTTTTGATTCATTAGTAACCTTTTACAGTAATTTGAGAAAAAATTAAATCATTTTTGCATATAATTTTGAAAATTAAATTCAGATAATCATTTTACAAGGTCAGACACATTTTAAAATTTATGTAATTTGAATAAGGTTATCTTAAATACAAATAAACTTTTATTATATGAATTATATCCAATATTTAATTATATAACTTTCAACTAAATAATCAATTTATTATATATACAGGATACCTGGCTCTCACCCAGGAGGCTCGGGTTCGATTCCCGGTACCGGAACCATTCGGTTTTGATTCCTTGGGAATCGAACCGAAGGGCCTATGACAAAGCCACCGAACGCGTTCTCGGGTTGCGGATAGAGGGTCCCTGTACCAAGGGTTTCTGCTGAATATATACAATAATTAATAAGCAGTCGCGGAAAACTGTCCAGGGATGGTTCCGAAGGAATAACTCCTAAGCGAAGGCGTAAAAACCGTGCCGAAAGCTGAATGGCACCTGGGTGAGGTGTCTCAAACGGTGACTCTGAGATACCGGGCGACCTCTCAGAGTATCAGCCTTATCCTTGCACGCGGGGCTCTACTAGGATGGACTAACTCTTTTCCCTAGCTGCTCGTGGGAACAACAATGACAACACCAAACATAGTTGTAGGAAGTGCGGGGGAGTTGGGGGATCCAATCAAGACGGAGTCAATGCGATTGACAGGCAGAATCTCATTACTTTTAAGTGGACGGATCGACTCAGGGACGACCTGCTGGAGTGCTATGATACCAGTATGGCACCTGAACGACAAGCTTACATGGCGCGACTGCGTGCTCTGTCGTGCGAGAAACACCCAGAGCTCTCGGATTTTTCGCAAAAACGTCTGCGAAACCGTGCCGAGGACCTCCGGAAAAGGGGTTATATAAGCGGAGTGCCTAAACAACCGCAGCCAGAACAAGCCGGCAACAGAGAAAGAGAGGCGACACTGAGACCAACCTCGAACAGGCATCCAATAGAGGAAGAACGATGCTTCAAGATCCGGAGAAACATCAACATTCAGGTTTCTCCCAAGCCCAAAGATCTGACTGAACTGGATAATGAGCTTCGTGGAGATTTTTCCGAAGAATCCGACCTCTGGACTATCAATTGTGGTGTGTACAATGCAGCGAGATCTTTGGCAGATGCAAACCGTAAAACAAAACCAACGGTTAATCATAAGACCAAAAGACGAATGCATCAACTTAGCATAAAGATAGGCTGGGCAAGACAGTACGCGTCCCGCATTCAGTGTGTGATTGACTACATAACATCTGGCAGGACTTTCACTGCCAAGGTTCGACAGTTCGCGCGCGAACTGCGGATCCGTCATCACACAATCAACAAGTCAAAGCTACTGACCATCAGGCAGCATATTGTTGACAGAATACGAGTACTATCTAACGCTAGGAGAAGTCTAGAGCGGAGAGAGAGGTGGGTCAGAGAAAATCACCAGTTTTTGTCTGACCCATCTCGACTCTTCCAAGATCCTCCAGTTACTGTCGACCATCCGCACAAACCAGAGGAGGTCGAAGCATTTTGGAGAGAAGTCTACGAAATCCAACATCCACTTGAAGAAGACTCAAAGAACATAAATAGCTTCAAGGAGCTGTGCAATGCCCTCATAACAGCTGAGGAGGAATGCCCACCTATCACTACCGAGGAGGTGAAAAATGTATTAAGAGGCATGAAGAACTATTCCGCACCGGTACCAGATGGTATCAAGACCTTCTGGTGGAAGAAGTTTCCTTCAACCCACCAGCATCTGGCCCGAACTTTCACCTCATATCTAATGTCGGAAGAGCCTATTCCGGGGTGGTTGGTGGAAGAAGCACAGTGCTCCTGCCGAAGACGGGCAAATTTGCTGACCCTAAGAATTACAGGCCAAGAACTTGTCTGAACACACTGTATAAGATCTTCACAGCTATCCTAAATGATAGGATTGTTCGGACAATTGGACCTGTATGGCGAGAGATGGATGAACAACGTGGCTCAAGGAAAGGCGTAGCAGGATGACGGGAGAACTTGCTCATCGATAGATGTGTCTGTAAAGACGCAGCATCCTATCAGCGATTTCTATCGATGGCCTGGATTGATTACTGGAAAGCTTTCGATTCAACCTCCCATAGACTTATCATCTGTCTGTTGGAAAGCCTAAGGGTTCATCCACACATCGTGAGGTGCGTAGAGACATGAATGCCGCTTTGAAAAACCAGATTTACTATCTCATCTGGAAAACATCGTGTGATCACTAACAGTATCACCTTTCAGAGAGGTGTATTTCAGGGCGACAAAATGAGCCCTCTCTTCTTTTGCCTCACATTATTCCCACTATCTCTCGCACTTCGCCATTCCGAAGGGTATCTCTGCGGCAAACATGGAAACCAAAAGCATAAGGTCACTCATGTATTTTACATGGATGATCTCAAGATCTATGCTAGGAATCAAGAGAAACTACATCTAGCTCTGAAAATTCTCAAAGAGTACACTCAAGAGATTGGAATGGAATTTGGGTTAGAGAAATGCGCCAAGGTTAATTTGAAGAAAGGAAAACTTAATGGCATCCCCGAAGATCCTGAGCTCGTTGACAGAAGCGCTATAGGACAACTTTGCGCTGGAGAGACCTATACATACCTGTGCGTGCCGCACAGCCGCATTCAGGACGTGACATCTATAAAGGATACTCTCCGATGCAGATACAAACCTCTCATCCGGCAGATTTGGTCTTCCGAATTTTCGGCGAGAAACAAAGTATCTGCAACGAACATGCTTGCCGTCCCGGT
>CAKNYM010041397.1:32723-71943 GCA_932195095.1 Andricus curvator
AGCGTTTGTTCGGTTATTTTTATTCTTTCCAGTTCTGCCATTCTTTGGTTCCTCAGTTCCTCCCATTGTTTGCGTATTTCTTCTTTTTCTTCCTCTGTTTGTCCGTGGTGTAGTCTAACTCTAATGAGCATTTGTTTTGTGATTTTGTTTCTTTCCTGTTCCCCTTCTCTGTTGGGTTCTCCCTGTTCCCTTTGGGCCATTTCTCCACGAAACAGTTGTCTGATATGTCGGTGGGGGTGGTACTTTAGTGCCTCTTCTGGTACTCCTGCTCTTCGCAATATCAGCCATTGTAGGGCTTTGCAGTTTTGAAAGTGGCGAATGATGTTAGGCTCTCTTATGCTGTTGCTGCATAGCTTGCAGTAGTCCATGGTTCTGAAAGTGAAACGAGTTTTTCTGTCTTTGTTGGCCTAAATATTTAGTGAGTTAGGTTATCGTGAGTCGATGGAGTATTTTCAGTCAGTATCAATTTTTAATGCTGTTGATCCTTTGCCATTTGACTTTGCCTAATTTTAAATGTTCTTAACTTAAAGTTGTCAGTCTTATACTGCTATATACCAGTATTTGTGCTGGCTTTTTCTAATTTTAAATCGTTGATGTTCCATTCTCCTATACTTTTTCCCTTAGGAGTTTTCAATTCGTAAATTGTTGGGGAAATTTTTTATTTAATGATAAATGGACCTTCCTACTGGTCATAAAGTTTGCCTGTTTGTTTATCCGCTTTATTTGATAGTTTGGTTACCCTTTTTAAAACAATGTCTCCTATTTTAAATTCTAACAGTCTTCTTCTTAAGTTATACTTACTAGCCTGTCTTTCGTTCGCCTCATCTAAATTTTTCTGGACTTCTTCTTTTATGATTTGTAAATTTCTTAACCTATCTGTCCATTTGTCCACGCTTTGGAACTCCATTTCGCTATTGTTTTCTATGTTTTTTTCTGAGCGACTGAATTGGTTCTAGTTCGCGACCTAAATTTAAGAACGCTGGGGTAAATCGAGTTGATGAGTTTTTGCTAGTATTTATTGCGAATTGTAGGTCGTCTACGTGCTCGTCCCAGGTGGAATGATCATTGTCTATGTATGATTTAATTATTTGTTTAATTGTCCTATTGTAACGTTCGGTTGGGTTTGCTTGGGGGTAATATTTTGGTGTTTTCGTGTGCTTGATACCAAATTTTTCTGTTAAATCTCTTAGTGTTTTGTTTGCAAATTCTGTGCCATTATCGGTGTGGAGAATCCGCGGTGTTCCCCAGCGCGAAATGACGCGTTTATGGAATTCTGACTCTATTGTTATTCCGTTTGCTTTTTTAATCGGAATTATTTCGACGCATTTTGTAAATAGGTCTACGAACACTAAAATATATTGGTTTTTTCTCTTTTTTTATCTTGGTAACGGACCCATGATATCAGCTGCTACCATGGTCCATGGTTCTTGGATTACCCTTTTTCCCATCATTCCTATCTTATTTTGATTACTTGGTTTTACTCTTTGACCATTCTGGCAGTTTTTTTACGTAATTGATCACGTCCGAATATATCCCTGGCCACAAGTAATGTTCGGAAATTTTCGCGTAAGTTTTCTCTGAGCCTAGATGTCCTGCCTGGGTTTCGTCGTGGTTTTCCCGTAAAACTTGACGTCTCAAGCTTTGGGGTACGACTAATTTCCAAGGGTTTGAGTCTAGTAATAGAGTAGATTTGAGTAGGTCAGTTCTGTGAAAGTAGAGTTGTGAATCTCTGCTTCGCCATTTTTCATGTTCTTCGGGTCTTTTTTTAACTTGTCTGACTTTGGTAGAGTACCAGTCATCTGTTTTGTCGTTAACGTCCGCTTTTGGTTTTTCTACACTACTGGCTAATGCACATGCTATATTTTTCGCTGGTTCCCCTGATATCGAGAGGGTATCAGGAACCAGGTTCGAACTACCTTTACGATATATGACTTCGTAGTCATATTCTAGTAATTCTAATGCCCATCTGGCTAATCGGCCAGTGGGATTTTTTAGGTTATGGAGCTACTTCAATGCTAAGTGGTCCATGATTACTTTGAAGCTATAGCCTTCTAAATATGGCCTAAATTTTCGTATTGCCCAAACTACCGCTAGGCATTCTTTTTCGGATGCCGAATAACGCGTTTCCGCACCGTTTAGACTTCTAATCGCGTATGCTATCACGTAATTTATGCCATCAATTGTTTGTGTAAGTACAGCTCCTAACCCCGTATTACTCGCATCGGTTTCGAGTAGGAAGGGTTGAGTGAAATTTGGTCAGGTTAATATAGGTGCTGAAGTTAAAAGGTCTTTGATTTTTTGGAAAGCCTCGTCTTGTTCTAATCCCCAATCCCATTTTTTATCTTTTTTCAATAACCTGTTCATTGGTTCTATTGTTTCGGCAATATGTGGGATAAATTTTCTGTACCAACTTGCCATCCCTATTATGCGCTGTAATTGTTTAATATGTTTAGGTTTAGGGAATTCTAGGATTGGTTGAATTTTTTCGTCGTCTATTTGGAGTCCTTTGTCGTTAACTTTGAAACCAAGGTATTTGATTTCTGAGCAGCCGAATTCGCATTTGTCCGGACTGATCGTTAAATTTGCTTCGTTTATTTTGTCTAATACGATATTTAAATATTTCAAATGATCATCAAAATTTTGTGTTACTATTACAATATCGTCTAAGTAACAAAAAACGTTTGGCTTTAAATCTGGAGTAATGATTTTATCCATCAGTCTCTGGAAAGTGGCTGGAGCATTGGTTAAACCGAATGGCATCCTATTAAATTGGTACATGCCTTTTCCAGGGACTGTGAATGCTGTAATTGGTTTTGAATTTTCATCTAATGGAATTTGTAAATATGCTAATTTTGAATCAATTTTGGAGATAAATTTTGCCGATGTTAGAGTGTCCAGAATTTCTGTCATGAGGGGAATTGGATAGAGGTCTTTTTTAGTAATATTATTAACCTTTCTGAAATGTAAACAAAATCTGTAATCTTTCCCTGGTTTTTTAATCATGACTATGGGGTTAGACCAATCTGAACAGGAGGGTTCTATTATGTCCTGTTCTAATAATTTATCCTGCACATCAATTTTATGTTTCGCTAGATGGGTTGCCCTATGTTCTTTTCGCTGGTGTATTTTTATTTTCTAAAAGTTCTTCCAATTGGGATTGTTGGCTTTCGTTAAGCCGAACAATACCTTCGCAGTACTCTGGCGAACAATAATTCTGTTCGTTGATTTTTCCTAAATTATCCGTAATATTATTTAATCTTATTGCTTTATTTTTGTATTTAACCCATTGATTTCTGTTATCTATTTCTGATATCTCATTTGCTTTTTGAGATTCCCTTTTTATTTTATTTTGATCAGTAACTTTTTTATTTTTCCAAAGGTGACTGTCACTATCCTTATATTTTTTCTCGTATTTTTTATTTATAAAAAATTTTTCCTAACTAATTTTCCTTATTTTTCTTCCTAATTCTCGGTTTACTTGAAGTAAGTGAGTTTTTTGTGCTTGATTGGTCCCTAGTGTCGTCGCTAGTGCCAGGTATAACGGGGGTGGGGATGTTCTCTAGGGGTGGGAATTTGTTGTTCGTGGGGATGTTCATTAGGCTTGGGATATCCTTTGTTGGGATTTTTACCGGAATTTGGGCGTTTTTGGTTTTTTGGGATTGGTTAGGATTGTTGCCAACGGCGATACCACGCTGAAAACGCCAGTTCTCGTAAGATCACTGAAGTTGAGCATTGTTGGGCGCGGTTAGCACTTGGATGGGTAACCGTTCAGGAATACCTGCGTGCTGTTGGCCCGTCGTGGGTGTGGTGGGCCCACATTGGTAGTAAATATCCACCTAGAAACACTACCCGAATCGGGTAGTGAGGCAATGAACTTTCGACTTCGAACTGCTAATCTATGTATGTATGTTAGGATTGTTAGGTACTAGGTACTATATTTCTGCTTTCCTTTTTAATTGGTGATTTATTCTCTATATTTACAATTTTGCCGTCCTTATTCTTTTTTGTTGTAATGTCTGGTTTAGTTTCGGTTTTGTTTTCAATTATTCGGGTGGGTAGCGCTTTTGGATAAGCTTCCATAGGGTAGTAGGTGGGGGGGCTCCCTGTTAACCACAAGGTTTCCGAGTGATAATTTAAGGTCATCCGTAGGGCTTTTAGCATGTCCGTGCCTAAAATACCGACGGAGTTTAATTTTGGGGCCAACCTGAACATTACATGTTTTGTGTATTTATCGATTTTAATTGGGATTACTGTTTGCCAAATTATGTCAACTGTTTCGCCGTTCGCGACCATTAATTTTCGCGAGACGGGTTTAAAAATTGAAATTTTGGAATTCTGGATTTTTTCCAGTAACTCCTTGCCCGCGTACGAATGTGTGGCACCAGTATCTACTAAAATTCGAAATAAAGTATCTTCGAATTTTGTTATTAAATGGAAACGCGCTTCTGTCGCTTCGTCTTTATCCGAATTTAAATATTCTGGCGTTTCGGTATTAGTTTGTAATAATTTTGATTCTAATACCCGCCCCTCCAGTTTCCCTGGTTGTACGTGTAATATGGGCATTCTCTTTTGAAATGACCCGTCAACCCACAATAATAACAATTTGAATTATTAGTGTTTTCGTTCGTTTTTGTATTTGAGTCCTGTCTTTTGTCTGAGTTAGAACTTGTTTTTTCTTTTTGATCCCTATTATTGTTAAACAATTTTTTGTTTTTATTACCGTAGTTTGTTTTTTCGAAATTTTGTTTACCGTTGTTATTTTCGGCTTTTTCCTGTGGGAATTCAATCATCGGATTGCTTTGACCTTGATTTGAGCTCAAAGACATTTGGTTGAACATCGGTAACATTTGGTAGTAGGGGTTGTAAGGGTACCTGGATCTATTGTTTGTGAATCTGGGTAGGTAATTTGGTTTAAAACTAGGTGGAATTCTAGGTCTGAGGTTTTGTTCGTATTGTTTTGGGAAAGGTGGAGGTGGAAATCCAGATGGTGAAAATGGAAATCGATTTTTGTATTGGTTTCTGCCCTGGTAGTTTTGATTTTGATATCCGCTTTTGTTATTATTCTGAACGTTATTATTTTCCTTTTTATCATCTTTTTTATTATCCGAATTATTTTTATCCCCACTACTTTTGCTAGGTTTTTGTTCAACTTTATCCTCTATTTTAGGTTCAGTAATTTGTAAGACTTGCCCTCGAATTTTTGATTTGGCTAGCTCCGTTTCCCATTCTTTTCCTAAGTCTTCTAATTCCTCAAAAATTTCAAAATCATTCCTTTTTATGTACATTTTGTATTCTATTCTAAGGTTTTCATACGCCCTACGCAATTCCCATTTGCGGTTTTTTCTTGGATCTAGCTTTGTAAATAATTTTCTAATTTTAGTCAAGTATAAGTGAATGTCTTGTGTCCGTTTTTGATTGCAGAATTTAATTTTCTGTCTCATTTCCTCTGAAAACCTTTCGTCGATATAGGCGTTTAAAAAATCTTGGAAAAATTGGGTAATGTTCTCCAAGAATTTGTATTTATTGAACACCAATCTTTAGCATCTTCAGTTAATAATGCGTCTAAATTTTCTAGTATGTCGTGATCATTTATTTTGTAACCCTTTTTGAATCTTTTGAGCTCTTCGATGAAATGCGCGGGACTATCGTCTTTCTTATTTCGGAATTTAATAGGCCAGTTACTCATAATTTGGAACGGCGTTTGTATCATACCGAAAGGAAAATAAGTTGCTTGAATTGTTTGGTTTTTTGTGTGATTATTTGATTCGTAGTCTGTATCTGAGTTATTTGTGTGGATTCTAGAATAACTGTTTGACCTATTACTTACTGTCGAGAGTCTACGTCGTCTGTTACTGTTTGATGTGTTTCTGTCCTCTAATGGTTCACTGTCAGCTGAGTTTTGCAATTTTAAATTGTTATCTCTCAGTTTACTACGGTTTTCAATATTGTCGTGGGAAAGTTGACGGGGTTCTTGTAAATTATCTTTTAAATCAAATTGGACGGGATATCTGTTATGAGATTCATTTCTATTTTTCCTGATATTTGGTTCGATTATTTTCTTTCTATGTTCGAATGAGCTATTTGCCGGCGGATCTAGTCTAATCTCTAAATTTTTCCCCCTTTCTTTAAAGAATCTTTCCTTTTGTTGATTCATAAATTCGTTAAACTCTACACTTTCTAAAAGTTCGTCTGTTTCTAACATGAACTGTGTATTATTTTCCAGAAAGGAATCGCAATCAAAAGTTTTGTCGTTTATTTCTGGTCTTGTTTTGTTTTTAGGGTAAGGTCCGTCTAGGTTTGTTAGATCTTCATGATCCCAAAAAGAGTGTACTGTCTATGGGGTCAAAGGTTCTGTTAGGTTGAGTATTTTGAGTTAATCTGTCTTGGTTTGTCTTATTGTTTAGACTGGGTGTTTCCGTATTTTTTCGCGTGAACACTCTACCGCGACCTATTGACCTGTTAATTGTCTTTGGGATGGCTCCCCTACTTTGGTGTGTATCGTTAGTTAAATTAATGTTTTGATTCGGAAATGTAGCGGCATCTTCCAAATCCAGATTTTCGTGGTCGCTTTCCGTTGTGGTTGGGTTAGTCATTTTATTTTTTATTTTACCCGACCTAAGTTTCATTTATTTTGCGTTAAATTTAAATTATCATTTGTGGGGCACGCTGTATAAATTTGTCAAGTGTGGTATTTTAATTTATATTCCCATTTCCTTCGTGATATTCAATTAAAATTTTAATTTGATATCTATTTGGTCTTAGGGTTCGAAAATACGTTTATTCTCTTCGCGCGATCTTTTGTTTACGAGATACGTCGCGTGACCTTGCCGCGACTTGCGTGTATTGCTCGCTGCACGTGCGAACTTGTTTGCGCGGTTAAACTGTTCGTTTCGTTCGAAGCTTGAGATTTTCAATGGAAATCAAAATTCGATGGAATTTTTGTTTCAGGTTTCGTTGTTTGCCCTGATTTTCGGTCTTGATTTTTCTAAAACTATGTTTCAATTTCTTCTTACTTTTTAATTTTTTCGATTTTTCGTTTGAGACATTTGGCTTTCCGAAATTAGGCTTTATTTTAAATCATTTTATGTTTTGCAAATTGTTTCCGATTTTGGTTTTATACTTTCGCTAAATGTAAGTCACTTTCCCTGAGATATCGCGAATGAGCATACAGCAGGATTCCTCTATATAATTTCAGGTGGAAAACATAACAATACCTCAGTCAAAGCAAATATAAATCATTGCGTATATGATTTATTAAGAATGGCAATAGGAATCAAAAAATCATGGTGCACAAATCACTGTACAGGTAGATAGGATAAATCACATATATAAATCATGAGCATGTGAATTCAGGAGCACATATATATCAATAGTATGTACAGGTTCAGAGACACATATAATTCAAGAATAAATATAGTTAATTGCAAATTGGAAATTCAATCAATATAAATTATCAAATATGTCAATTTGGCAAGGCAACAGGATTCAACAGCATGCAAAAAAGTGAGTTTTCATTATTGTAAGAGTTAAGAGTATGGTCTAAATTTGAGTTTCGATTCTAATTCACGTCTTTTATTCTCGACAGGCTTTTAGGATTTTTCTAGGAGAAAGTGTGGATTTTTTGTGTTGGGGAATGGGTGTGAATTAGGTGAATCGGAAGCTCTGTGACCGGGGTCTAGGGACCCCTCGGGGCGTTTCGCCTGTTATCGGTCGCGGCTCGGCAACCCTTCCGCGCAGGGCCGTGACAAGTGGTTTTTGATGTAACAGCTCTGTTACAATATGCGGCACTTCTCATTTTCGACAATTGACTCTATTTGTCTAGGAGCGTTTAGCGGAGAGGTATTTGGGCTAATGCCGTAAGAGTGACAGAGATGGTAATAAAGCACTCTTAGTACCGCAGTGTGCCTTTGGATGTAGGTCGTTTCCGCATGAGTTGGACAACTAGATAGTATGTGTCCTAGATGCTCGGAGTGTGCATGACACGCTCTGCAGCTATCATCGGAAATGTCTTGGCTCAAAATGTGGCGACGGTATCCTAGATTGAAAATGACACCGTCTTGGAATGCCAAAATGAAACCCTCCGTGCCCAACTTCAATCCGGGTGATTGAAGGAAAGCCAACGCTAGCTCATGCGACATCGACTGATCTTCCACATTTCTGTGGGCGATACCGTGCATCCTCTTGTCGAGGAGCTGTTCGCAAAAGTTTTTCTCCTGTGCTTTCCTAATCCGGACCATTAGGAGTCAGTATTCAAGATGGATAAGATTTGATGCATTCTGCTCACCCCTGATATTGAAGTCAAGGCTGAGTGTTTCAGAAGCCTCCTCCGCTGCTTTGTACAGAAACGCCTCTTTTATATTTTCTTTCTCGCCGACAGTTCGCAAGATCCTACCCGACTTAGTCGGAAAATATCCTTTATAGATGTCACGTACTCAATGCGGCTCTGTGGCACGCCCAGGTATGTGCAGGACCTCAGGATCTTCGGGGATGCCATTCAGTTTTCCTTTCATCAAATTAACCTTAACGCGTTTCTCTAACCCGAACTCCATTCCAATATCTTGAGTGTACTCTTCGACAATGTCTAGAGTTAGATTTAGTTTCTCGTGATTTTTAGCATAGATCTTAAGATCATCCATGTAAAATACATGAATGACATTATGCTTTCGGTTTCCAAGTTTGCCACTGAGGTACCGTTCGGAATGGCGGAGTGCGAGAGATAGTGGCAATGATGTGAGGCAAAAGAGGAGAGTGCTCATGGTGTCGCCCTGAAACACACCTCTCTGAAAGGTCACACTGTTAGTGATCGCACGATGTTTTCCAGATGAGATAGTAAATCTGGTTTTCCAAAGCGGGATTAATCTCTCTATGCATCTCACGATGTGTGGATGAACCTTCAAGATTTCGAACAGACAGATAATAAGTCTATGGGAGGTTGAATCGAAAGCTCTTCGGTAATCAGTCCAGGCCATCGATAGGTAACGCTGATAGGATGCCGCGTCTTTACAGACACATCTATCGATGAGCAGGTTCTCCCAACATCCTGCTACGCCTTGCTTTGAGCCGCGTTATTCGTACATCCCTCGCCACACAGGTCCAATTGTCCGAACAATCCTATCATTTAGGATAGCTGTGAAGATATTATACAGTGTGTTCAGACCAGTTATTGGCCTGTAATTCTTAGGGTCAGCTAAGTTGCCTGTTTTCGGTAGAAGCACTATGCGCCCTCCCATCAACCACTCCGGAATAGGCTCTTCCGACTTTATATATGAGGTGAATCGGGCCAGATGCTGGTGTGTTGAAGGAAACCTCTTCCACCAGAAGGTCTTGATACCATCTGCTCCCGGGGAGGAAGCCTTGAAGCTATTTATATTCTTTGGGTATTCTTTCATCGGATGCTGGACTTCGTAGACTTCTCTCCAGAACGCCTCGACCTCATCTGGTGTGGTCGGGTGGTCGACAGTTTTGGGAGTGTCTTGGAAAAGTCGAGATGGGTCAGGCAAAAACGGTTGATTTTCTCTGACCCACCTCTCTCCGCTCTAGACTTCTCCTAGCGTTAGATAGTACTCGTATTCTGTCAACAATATGCTGCCTGATGGTCAGTAGCTTTGACTTGTTGTGTGTGTGTGTGATGACTGATCCGCAGTTCGCGCGCGAATTGTCGAACCTTGGCAGTGAAAGTCCTGCCAGATGTTATGTAGTCCATTACACAGAATGCGGGACGCGTACTGCCATGCCCAGCCTATCTTTGTGGTGAATTGATGCATTCGTCTTTTGGTCCTATAATCAACCGTTAGTTTTATTTTACGGTGTGCATCTGCCAAAGATCTCGCTGCATTGTACACACTACAATTGATAGTCCAGAGGTCGGATTCT
This sequence comes from Andricus curvator, assembly GCA_932195095.1. Taxonomy (NCBI): domain Eukaryota; kingdom Metazoa; phylum Arthropoda; class Insecta; order Hymenoptera; family Cynipidae; genus Andricus; species Andricus curvator. The sequence continues at coordinate 42,597 of CAKNYM010041397.1, forward strand.
TCGGAAAAATCTCTACGAAGCTCATCATCCAGTTCAGTCAGGTCTTTGGGCTTGGGAGAACGCTGAATATTGATATTTCTCCGTGTCTTGAAGCATCGTTCTTCCTGTATTGGATGCCTGTTCGAGGTTGGTCTCAGTTTCACCTCTCTTTCTCTGTTTCCGGCTTGTTCTGGCTGCGGTTGTGTAGGGGCTCCGCTTATATAACCCGTTTTCCCGAGGTCCTGGGCACGGTTTCGCAGACGTTTTTGCGAAAAATCCGAGGGCTCTGGGTGTTTCTCGCACCACAGAGCATGCAGTCGCGCCATGTAACCTTTCTGTTCAGGGGCCATACTGGTATGATAGCACTCCAGCAGGTCGTCCCTGAGTCGATCCGCCCACTTAAAAGTAATGAAATTCTGCCGGTCAATCGCATTGACTCCGTCTTGATTGGCTCCCCCAACTCTAGGAAAGTCGGCATTGTTGTTGTTATTAATTAATTTATATATATATATATATATATATATATATATATATATATATATAATAGTATATATTATATAATTATTATATAATTAATTAATTCATATATGGTTCCTGTCACCACTACGTAGCGCGTCCTCAGGTTGCGGATAGAGGAACGGCCCGTGAGGCTGAACAGCCCCAAAGGTTAACTGCGAATACAAAAATAAGCAGCCGCGGACAGCCGATAGGAACCAGTCGTGGGTGTGGTGAGCCCACACTGGTAAAAAATAGGTACACGACAACAATGGCTTGGGCGGATTCACCAAATCGCGTTCATACGCAATGGGTGGGTTCTGGCAAGCAGAGGTGCAGCGTGTATCCACCTAGAAACACTACCCGAACCAAAACTAAAAATCTTGTAAGCAAAAAATCCTGCTGCCCCATGGAACACCGCAGCGATGACACTGCCCGCAAGGGATGTATCGAATGATTCGCCTGTATAGGGCCAAAGGGGTATTGTTGCCAGTAGGCGCGCTGCCTTGCAGGGGGATGTTAGGATACGAGGATGAAACTGTAATATGTCTGACGACCAGTTGACATGGTCCTTGCCAAAGTCGGAAAGCTCCCATACTTAGAATCAGAGAGGTATGGGGGTTATCACTGCTGGGACGGTGGACTCACCTACGATCGGAATAGGATCCTAACGTGCGGATTTCCACGAAATTATCAGGGCTAACTTGCAACAACGCAAAACTACAGTAAAATATCTAAGGGCTAGAACCATGAACGCGCCCACTCTAAATAATGTCGGATTTAGCGAACTCATTGAGATAGCAAAGACATACGATACTGACTTAATAGCACTTCAAGAAACCTGCTGGCCGGGCTTTTATGCGTCAGTTTCTAAGGATAAATATACTTTTAACTATGGGGGAGCTAAGGGGCGCACACTGGGGACCGGTTTCCTCATTAATAAACGAATTTCACAAACGGTTATCGACATGCACTAAAGTTCTTTTTTACGAAACAATCGAATAGGTTTTTGACAAGTTCTCAACGTATGACGCAAAAATAGTATTGGGAGATTTCAACGCGAAAATTGGAAAAGAACCGATACATAGGACTACAATAGGGCCGGAAAGTTTGCATGACGTTAGTAATGATAATGGAACTAGAGTTATAAACTTTGCAGCATCAAAGAACCTGGTTGTCAAAAGAACATATTTCAAGCTTAAAATATACATAAGGCTACCTGGACATCACCAGATGATATCACTCACAATCAGATTGATCACGTTCTAATTGACAGAAGACGTCATACAAACATTCTCGATATAAGATCGTACAGGGGAGCGGATTTAAATGCAGACCACTTTCTCGTGATAGTAAAAATAAGATCTAGGCTAGCGTTAAGTAAGAAAACAAGCCGAACAGAACCAACAGTTCGTTTCAATATAGAGAACTTTAAAACACCAACAAAAACAATAAATTATTAAGTTGAGAGTTCTAATAGTTTCGACGCTCTCCAAGAACAGAGAAAGGATAACGATAATTACGAGGAGGACCCGGAAACCCTGTGGAGCAATATGAAAAAGGCGGTAAAGACAGCCGCGAAACTTACTATAGGTTTAAAGAAAGTAACCAAAAGCAAACCATGGTTTGACGAAGAGTGCAAACTTTGGTTTGAAAAACGACGGAAGGCCAAACCAATTAGTTTACAAAATAAGTGCGATCACACACATAAGAAGTATCCCGAGATTAGTAAATGTACAAATAGGCTTTATAGATCCAAGAAAAGGGAGTGGGAAAAGAATAAAATACTAGCAATAGAAACGCATAATGAACAAAATAACCCGCGTGAGATGTACAGGGGAATCAGTTTCATGAGGAAAGGCTTTCAAAGTGTAACGGAAGTAATGAGGGACGAAAATGGCAGTCTAGTAGCCGATGCGACAGAGAGGCTGAATTTATGGAAAAAATATTCGATAAGCTATTAAATGTACGCGAAGCCCTCGTTGAAGGTAATCTCGGTGAAATCCACACTGCCGATCTATTAATTGATGATCCTACTGATGTAGAAATATAAATGGCCATAAAGAAGTTGCAAAATAACAAAGCCGCGGGCAGCGACGACCTACCGTCAGAAATGATACAAAAATGGAGGCCCTTGCCTCACAAGGCAAATTTGTAAATTGATACGCGCAGTTTGGGAAACAGAACGCATTCCGGTGGAATGGAATACCTCCATTATTATTCCCATCTTTAAAAAAGGCGATAAAACGAACTGTAACAATTATCGGGGAATTTCACTTGCGCCTTCGTGCTAGAAGATCCTGTCCAATGTAATCTTAAGTAGACTAACTCCTTTAGCCGAGGAAATCATTGGGGATTACCAGTGTGGATTCCGCCGAAACCGATCTACAAGCGATCAAATGTTTACAATTAGACAACTGTTAGAAAAGAAATGTAAATTTAATGAAGTAGTACATCAGCTATTTATCGATTTCAAAAAAGCTCACGACCCTATTATACGCGCACGAATGTACTGAATCCTAGAGTTCTTGGGTGTACCAAGAAAATTGGTTAGACTTATCGAAATTTGCTTAAGCAGCAGTAGGGGTAGAATACGTGTAAACGGAAGTTTACCTGAAGAGTTTTCGAACCGCGATGGCCTGAAACAGGGCGATGCACTTTCGTGCGCCCTTTTCAACTCAGTTTTAGAATACGTTGTCAGACAAGTACAAGCGAATCCGACCGGTGCTACCCTCAATGGGATAATACAAATTCTTGGTTATGCTGATGATCTTGACTTACAAGGGGATGATAAAGAAACCGTAGCTAAAAATGCAGAAATCTTGATCACAAAAGCCAAAGATATTGGTTTGGAAGTTAGCGAATCGAAGACAAAATATATGAACGTCGTGAGATCCGAACAAAGTAATGTAGGCGGGGACCTAATGGCCGGAAATATGAAATTCGAAAGGGTTAAGGAGTTTAAATACCTCGGGTCTATTATAACTAGCGAAAATAACATTAAAACGGAAATCAACGCACGGCCGCACGCTGGCAATGGGTGCTATTATGCAGCAAACACGCTACTAAAATCGCGATCGCTATCTAGAAACATCAAAGTAAGAATTCACAAAACGATAATAATGCCGGTCGTTATGTACGGGTGTGAAACGTGGGCGCTGACGAAGCGAGAGGAGAATAGGTTTAGAGTTTCCGAAAATAAACTACTTAGAAAAATCTATGGTTCAAAGAGGTACGAAGAGACTGCTGAATGAAGAAAACTGAATAATGATGAGCTGCATGCTCTCTACGGGTCAGCAAATATTAATAGAGTAATGAAAGCGCGTAAATTAATATGGGCGGGGCATGAAGCAAGAATGGACAATGAAAGAACAGTGGTGCAAGTTTTAAGAGGCAGACCGACTGGTAAGAGACTTCTAGGCAGACCGAGAAACAGATGGGAGAAAAATGTTAGGGATGATCTAAAAGAACTAGGACAGGATTACTTGAATTGGACGGAGGATGCACAGGATAGAGATGCGTTTCGGTTTCGGGTAGATGAGGCAATGAACTTTCGAGTTCTAATTGCTAATCGATAATAATAATAATAATTGTGGCTCTTGCAGTCAGCCACGTTGCTTTGGGCTAACTCCCCAATGCAATGAATTATGCGGTTACGACACCAGTATCGCGCAGTTCCACCCACAATAGGCCTCTCTCGGATGGAGGCAATGGTTCAGTTGGGAGTGGCAATAGGACCGGACCGAGGCGACGACCAGGCAATGGCCCTGGAAAAACGCGAGAACATAGATTTAAGTGGTCGGGCCAACTCAGGAGGGACATCCTTACCTGTTGACAAAGAAGCTCACCGGCGCGAAGAGGATTCATGCAGAGGTTACATGACCGTTGGGTCAATATGCACCCGGAATATGCTCATCAAACGCCTCAGAATTTAAGAGATCACATATCCTTTTTTCGAAAAAAAACCGGATATGAAGCTCTTGATCAACAAGAAGAAGAGCAACATCCTCCAGCGAACATTCCACCCGTTCCAGCAAGACCACCTTTGTAGATAGCCGATAATACCAACATGAGAAGTAGGAGATCTATCCAGCAAAAAGTCTTTCTCAGGATGGAAAAATTAGCTGAAGCTAATACTGCTCTTCTCTATTTGCTCCCCGAAGATGTTAATCTCTGGAATCTGAACTGTGTTGTTTACGAGAAGGCGGTCTCCCTGCTTAGCGACAGTAGAAGTAACGATACTTCAGTACGTCTGAGTAAGGCTCGCGAGCGTATTGCACAGCTTCAGTTCAAAATTGAAACAGCAAGACGGCATGCATCAAATATTCAGTGCGTGATTAGCTACATAACATTAAATAAAAAATTCACTCCAAAAGTTAGGGGACTTGCTCGAAACTTAAGGAAAGAAAATCACACGCTGAACAAGTGTAAACTGTTGACCATCAAGCAGCACTGGACGCAAAAAATCAGATCTCTTTTAACAGCGAAACAGCGCCTTGAACCGCGAGTAAAGTGGATTCAGGAAAATTCCACCTTTTCTACTCATCCTTCCCGTCTGTTCAATAGAACGTCACGTGTCGTTAAAAATCCGCCTAGTCGAGAAGAGATTCAAGTCTTCTGGGGACAAGTATATGGAGATACTTATGAGCTAAATGAAGACGCTTCAGTTATATCACTCTGTCGTAACTTTTGCCAAAGGCAACGGTTACAAGGTCCAGAGAAAGAGTGTCCACTAATTACTGCTGAAGAAGTGAAGAAAGTTATCGCTTGAACTAAGAACGTTTCAGCGCCAGGGCCAGATAAAATAAAAAACTTTTTGTGGAAGAAGTTTACTTCTACGCACCAACATCTAGCTCGTATATTTACTACTTTCTTAAACGGAGAACAACCCGTCCCGCAGTGGCTAGTGGAAGGACGCACGGTATTGATCTCTAAGACCGGAGATTTGTCAAGTCCAAAGAACTACAGGCTTTGCATCGGCCAAGAGAGGGTATTAACATCTATCGAGCCGGTATGGAGTGCAGTAGTTGAACAACGTGGATGCGAGAGAGGTCTGGTAGGTTGCAGGGAGAACCGGTTAATGGACAGGTGTATTACCCAGGACTCGATCAGGTTTCGAGACAATCTGTACATGGCTTGGATTGACTAACGTAAGGCATTCGATAACACGAACCATGAGCTACTTATTAAGCTCATTGAGTGCATGGAGGGTCATCCAAAAATAGTGAGATGCATAAAAGAGCTTATGCTCTTGTGGCGGACAAGATTTGTCATAACGTCTAACAAAAGGGAAGTAACTACAAGCTATATTACATACTAGAGGGGGGTCTTCCAAAGAGTCTCTCTAAGTCCGATACTTTTCTGCATCTCCGTCTTGACTCTATCTATTGGGCTCCGAGGCAAAAGATCTGGATACCTATGTGGCCCGCCGAACAAAAGAGAATATAAGGTCAACCACCTTTTATACATGGACGACCTTAAACTCTCAGCTTCCTCGAAAGAGGACCTTAACATCCTTGTGGAGGCGGTAAATAGGTACTCTAAAGCGATTGGCATGAGCTTCGGACTAGACAAGTGTGCCTGCGTTCACCTACACCAAGAAAGACTAGAAACTTCATCATCGCGTCACGATCAGAATGTTCAACTCATAGGCGGAAATACCATTCAACTCTTGGTATTGGAGAAGCATATACATTTCTTGGAATACCGCAAGCGGACACCCAGGATGTGCGTGTGTTAAAAACGGCCCTTGGAAAAAGGCATCGCCAAATTCTGAGACAAATGTGGGCTTCCGAATTATCTGAAAAGAATAAGATCCAGGATACCATTATGCTGGCCGTTCTTATACTGCTCTACACGTTTGGTGCAGTAAAATGGAACGTCGATGAGTTGAAGCAACTTGACCGAAGCACACGCGAGATGATGACAATCCATCGAAGTCATCATCCTAGATCTTCTGTACCTCGAATATACCTCCCTCGAGATAAAGGGGGTAGAGGCTTGCTGAGCTTAGAGTGTCTTCATCGCAGAACGGTTCTGGCTACAGCCTGCTCAGTTCTAAATAGCACAGATTCTCTTATGCGACTCGTACATCAACATCAAGTCGTCAATGCTGCGGCGTTCCTATACCGTGCCGCAGATAGGGCCGCAGAGGAGCTTGGCCTCCCATTTGATTCCAGCGACACTACACATGGCCTAGCATCACTTACACCTTTGGTGCTCAAAAGTCGTGTACAGGAAGCAGAACATACGGTTCTACTAAGAGAACATGCTGACAATCCCCTTCATGGTAAATTCCACGGCATTTTACGTAAAGAAGAGCTCTCGATAGGTCTGTCCAACAGGTTTCTCAAGTCTGCTGGATTAAAATCGGAGACTGAGGGATCTTTTTTTTGCCTGTCAAGACGGCGTTATAGACACCTTAGTTTACCGCGAGCGCATAATAAATATACCTGTAGGCGATACCAACTGCCGAGCATGCAAGCAAGAGCCAGAAACACTTGGACATGTTCTCAATGGATGCTCAAAATATGCACGCTACGGGTACATAGAGAGACACAATGCGGCTCTGAAAGTGTTATATTACCATCTTAGGCACTTCTATGGTGTTGATCTATTGCCCGTCTTGCCATACGGCCAGGGGGAACTCGAGTCCGTTGTGAAGAATAATCAGTGTAAGATCTACTGGAATTTCTCATTCTCCACCTCTCAACGTATCAGTCCTACGAAGCCTGATATTGTCCTCCAAGATCTGAAGAACAAGATCATTCACGTGATTGAATTCTCGGCACCAGCCGATGGTAATATCACGGCCAAGGAGGAAGAAAAATGGGCGAAATATCAAACACTTCTTTTCGAGCTAAGCAGGCTCTACCAAGGCTTCAAAGTCCATCTTGTAGTTCTCATAATCGGCTGTCTTGGAGGTATGAAAGCTTCATTTATTAGCCAACTCAACAAGATTCCGGCTTGCCAGCGTCAGGCTCATTCCATTGCGAACCGGATGCAAAAGGCTGTTCTTCTGGGGTCACTTCATCTGGGCCGTCAGCACTGTTCCTCATAACATTCTACAAAGATTGGTAGCTGTAAAAAAGTATCCAGAGGTAAAACCTTCATCTCCAACTGTCCCGTCTGCCGCGTAAGATCATCCGCGGCTAGAGACCTGACTCCAAGGAACAGTTTTGCCCGATCTTATCTCGCGTAAATTTCCCGCTCTTGCTTACCTTCTAGGACAGAAGGAGCAGAAGCAGATGACGTACACGCTCCAGTTGCGTCGGGATTGGTTGCTTTAAGGATACATGATCGTAGCTTCCGGAGCCTACAACTTCTCAAACAAACAAAAAAAAAATATATATATATATGTACAATTTTAAATATTAATACTAAAACAACATTATTTATAAGTTTTGGCGTTAAAATTATCATTACGAATATTAACTCTTATTTTAATGTCTTCTTGTTACAATCTAAAAATTGTCGACGATGTTCTTGCACAACTTGTAAAAGGTATTGAAGTTGGTCCCAGTTTTTTGTTAAGCAGTTATTGTATTCATCAATTAATGCAATACCGCGTTCTGCAACATCATTTAATACCGCAAGGTCTTTAAAAATTGTACGTTTTCTCGGTAAGAACAATAAAAGACAAATTTTCAAACAATGTTAAACTTGATAATCTGATGATTTGAGTTAGGTTATTGTTTTTTTTAGAGAAAATTTTTAACTATAAAATATCCGAAAGAACTATTACGATAATGAGTGATAAATTTCAAATTTTTGCCAAAAATTAAGAAAAGAAACGATAAATTTATTATGTGTTCAAATTTAACCTTGAATAACTTTTGAACGAGTAAATTTATGAAAAAATGATAAGAGACCTTTTATGTAGAGCGACGAATTCCCTACAAGAATATGTTATGGTATTAGCAATTCATTAAGCCGTTCAAGAGTTACAAAACTCCAGTTTAAAAAAAAATTTGCCTAGGGCGCGCGACTTTTGGATCTCGCGCTTCGCGCTCTATCATATATTTATCTCGCGCTTCGCGCTCGATTTTATATTCACCTCGCGCTACGCGCTCGGGCGTATTTACATCGCGCTTTACGCTCGGCTCCTCTAGATTTCTGAACTTCGTGTTCGACTTCGATGAAAAGAAAAATTTTGTTTGCAAATATTATAATATTATCAAAACCTCTACATATTAAGTGATTGTTAAATTTGTTTTTATTTTAGACTGAAAAGGAACTTTATTTACTAAAGGTTCTATCGACCTTAAGGAACACATTCTCATCCAGACGCTCGCGCTTCGCGGTCGATATTTTATTTGAAAATCATTTAAACCTTGCGTTCCACGCTCGGTTCTGTGCACCGTATGATAGAAACAAAAAAGTTTGAGCGCACTTACGGCGTGCGATGTGGTAAATACACTGAGCGCGCACTTTGTGCTTCGTGTTATATGTTCTTCATATACAAATTACTAAATTTGTATTTGATTTCAAATGAAAAATAATTATATAATTTAGGCGACAAATTTTATTAGTTAAAATTTTATTTTAGCTTGTGCCGTTTTTCAAAAAAGTTAATTTTTTTCATTTTGAATATATCCTTACAACAAAAATTGATTACAAGTTTGTAAACCTTTTTTGAATACACGATTTTTGTTCATTTATCTGTTTTCGTACCTTGCATTTTTTTTTCAAAAATTGGATTTTTTTTTACTGTCAATGTTATTTTCACGAATAAAACAAAAACTATGCATCCTATCGAAACATGAAGCAAAATGGAATTTTTGATTTTTCATTATTTTTTTGTACGATCAAAATTTGAATTTTTTATTTTTCAAAAAATTCAAAAAACTATTATGAAAATATTATAGGGTGTTCAAAAAGCAACGTTTTTCTCTTCCTGACTTTTTTTCATATAGTGCGTTTTTCGGCCTAAAATGTTCATTTTCGTTTGTTTTTTAGAATTTTGAAAATGCTATAACTCCAGTATTTTTTTCTTTTTATCACGAAAAGTCGTTAGGATATTTTGTTCGTCATTTTGCGTACTACTAATAACCGTACATAGAATTTTAAAATCTTCAAAAAAAGTGGTCTCAAAAATTTTCAAAATGTACTCACTTTTTGAATTTTCATCCAAAATAGCTGGTTGACGAACTTGTTCTTTCTTTTTAGGCCATAAAAAAGAGTGCCAAAGCTGAATCAAATCTCATCATTTTTTCAAAAGTTATCGCGGCTACAGGCAGACAGACAGACAGACTACAGACAGACACCTTCGTGAAAATTGTTTTTTCTGACTCAGGAGTCAAATTTTACATAAAACCAATACCTTCTCATTAGAATGAGAATGTGAAAATAGTTGCGGATAGAGGGTCCCTGTACCAAGGGTCTCTGCTGATTACGGTTACAATAATTAATAAGCAGTCCTGGACAATTGTCCAGGGATGGTCCCGAAGGAACAACCCCTAAGCGAAGGTGTAACAACCGTGCCGAAAGCTGAATGGCACGTCGGTGAGGTGTCTTAAACGGAGACTCTCGGATACCGGGCGACCTCTCAGAGTATGCAACCTGATCCTTGCACGCGCGGCTCTACAAGGATGGACAAATCCTTTCCCTAGCTGCTCGTGTGAACAACAATGACACCACCAAAACACCAAAAAGTTTTGGATGCGGTTCAAAACGATCGAACGCGCAGAGCACCCGACAATGGGTCGGCAAACAATGCCGATCATCCTAGAGTTCGGGGTGCTGAAAATAATTTAGATGGAAACTCGACGACAGTGTTTACAGATTGTGGGAGCTGGCGGCCCCCACCACGACTCCCACGACTCCCCACTGCGTCACTTGATTCCATGCTCCGCGTCAACGAAAATTTGTCGGTTCGGATGATTTCACTGTCTCCTTCGTGCTCTTTCGTTTGATTTCGGTGGCGGCTTCGGGTCAGCCACGAAGATGGGTTCGGCGTTGAAGCCGAGGATTGCCAAGGATGCACGATTCTTAACTTGTAATTTCTCATTCTCGGCGACTGGGCAATTTTCAAGATTATTCAGCTTTTTCAGATTCAGATTTGGAGAATTGGAGGATTTGGAGGTTAGAGTCGACTTTTGTTTACAAACAAAGTTTGACAACCTCAAAAAAGCTAAAAAAGTTTTAAAAGATGATGATTATGTTTTTCAGGCATTATTATAGAATATTTCTAGTATATGATCTATAGGGAATATAGTATAAGTTACTACAGGTTTTCAAATTTGTAATATAAGGAATATATTTTATAAGAAAAATGGAGGTTAGATTGATAACGTATATCATTCTCAAGCCTCAAGTGGTTTTCAAATTTTGTATTTCATTTTTTAATTGATTTTAAATATTGTGAATTTAGAATGATAATAATTTATATATATTTTTAATTCAGTAAAATAATCATCATTTCTTTAAATGATATTTTCTTAAAGAAGCACGAAAACTGTGAAACTATAATAGTCGATATTCATATCTTAAACCATTTTCAAAAGTTTTAAGACCTTTTTTAAAAAGATTTTAAACTTTTTTGCATTATAATACTTTCTTAAATTTTCATTGAATTAAATATTCAATATTTATAATATTTTATCAAGGAAAATAGAATGTACATATGAAATTATGAAAATCACAGCTTTTTTATTTCTTATAAACACTTCATAAAACCTTTAATGACTTGTATATCTATACTTAATAAATAAATAATGATTTACAGGAGAGAAAGCCTTACACTATACATATAGCCTGTTACAGAAATGGGTCTATTGTTTTATTATCGTTACTGTTTAAAATAATTATATAAAAATAAGTATATAAAAATTTATGAATAATTTTTCATTTATAAATAAAAAATTATTTATAAATTATAATATAAAAAGATTCTTCACGAAATTTAAATTTTTCACTCATGAGAGTGTAAAATGGCAATTTTATTCCTTGTAATGATATTTTTCTTTTTTAATTCTGAAATTTCATTATTTTTTAGCTAATATATAAATAAATAATTATTTTTAATAGAAATTGGGTATTAAAGCATTACAGAAAAGTCAATATAGGAATAAATAATATCAGTGTCGATCAGACTGGGGAAAACCCGGGAATTTTTTTTAACTAGGAAAACCGTGATAAACCCGAGAATTTTATTTAGGACCAGCAATTAAGAATATTTTCGTTATTTTAAAGGAATGAAATAAATTAAATTTTTTTTTTAAATATAAAAAGGAAAATAAGAATAAATTGCTGAAATTGCTTTCTTACATTTCAACTTTAAAATTAATTTAATTTAAATTACTCCCTAAAAATCTAAACCTGGATTGTGGTCTATTTCACATTATTTATATGAAAGTACACAAAAATTGTGATATTTATGCGAGAATTCATTACACTCACAAAAGAACTCTTTTTAACAATAAACCTACATTTGTAGGCAATAATGTTAAAGTAATGAAAAATAATACATTAATTTTAAGTTTTAAATGCATGCCAATAATTTTAATAAATTATTATTTAGAATTTTTTTAGTTCAATACAAAAAACTTTAAACCTAAAACTGTTTCTTAAAAATGAATGCACCTCTTCATAATTTTAGAGCTAAATTAATTGTTCATTTTAAAAGGAAAGTAGTCCACAAAGCAAAAATTGTATTTTATTATTTTATAAGTTTCCTGATAACAAGTATCCTGGATATTTTTTGGTAAACCTTTTCAGTTTTTATTTAAATATAAATATTTATGTAAATATCTGTATCTATAAATCTATATTCTTTGAAAAGGAAAAATTTATTTATATCTAAAAATTATGAACAGGTGCATTAATTTTGAAGAAAACATTTTTAGGTTTAAAGTTTTTTGTATTGAACTAAAAAAATTGTAAATAATGATTTATTAAAATTATTGGCATGCATTTAAAACTTAAAATTAATTTATTATTTTTCATTACTTTTGACATTATTGCCTACAAATGTAGGTTCATTATTAAAAAGAGTTCTTTTATGAGTGTAATGAATTCTCGCATAAATATCACAATTTTTGTGTACTTTCATATAAATAATGTGAAATAGACCACAATCCAGGTTTAGATTTTTAGAGAGTAATTTAAATTAAATTAATTTTAAAGTTGAAATGTAAGAAAGTAATTTCAACAATGTATTATTATTATTATTTTTTTATATTTAAAAAAAGTTTTTAATTTATTTCCTTCATTTTAAATTACGAAAATATTATTAATTGCCGAAAACAATCACGAAAAATAAGAATCCCGAATTCCAAAATATCCTACATTTAAATTATTCGAATTGCATAATTTCTGAGTTATTAAATTGAAGCAAATTCGAAGATTCAAATAAGGACCCCACACAAATCTACCGAGACCTTTTATTACATACATACAATTCTTTCGCATATATTAAAAGTAAATTCCATTAAACGTAAAACAAAGTAAAACTGGAAGTAATTTTTTTTCTTTTTACTAATAATAAAAAATTTAAAAATTTAATTTATAAAATAATAAAATACACTTTTTGCTTTGTAGACAATATTCCTTTTAAAATAAAATAATTATTTAGCTCTAAAAATTGGGAAGACGTGCATTCATTTTTTTAAACAGTTTTGAAGACTAAAGTATTTGGTAATGGGATAAAAAATTTATAAATAATAAATAATTTACTAAGATTATTTTTTTACATTTCAGCTTTAAAATTAATTTCAGGTAATTCTCCTATTTAATATTGAAATTAATATACCCTGCCTCTGTCCATCACATAAATTTTAAAATATAAATTATGTACCCTGTTTCTTCGTTTTCCTATTGTCAACATTGAAATTAAGCATTTTTCACTGTACACAGTTTAATCAAACCTCATTTGTGATCTATTTCAGATCATTCCTATGAAAGTACATAAAAATTGTGATATTTATAAGAATTAATAAACATTAAACGAAGTTATAAATTTCAAGCATAAGAAGAAGATAAAGTAGATAAAAGTAGATTTTACAATGAAATAAAAAAATTCCCGGTCCTAAATAAAATTCTCGGGTTTATCACGGTTTTTCCTACTTAAAAAAAATTCCCGGGTTTTCCCCAGTCTGATCGACACTGATATTATTTATTCCTATATTGATTTTTCTGTAATGCTTTAATACCCATTTTCTATTAAAAATAATTATTGATTTATATATTAGCTACAAAATAATGAAATTTCAGAATTAAAAAAGAAAAATATCATTACAAAGAATAAAATTGCCATTTTACACTCTCAGGAGTGAAAAATTTAAATTTCGTGAAGAATCTTTTTATATTATGATTTATAAATAATTTTTTATTAATAAATAAAAAATTATTTATAAATTTTTATATACTTATTTTTATATAATTATTTTATAATAATTTATCAATTATTTTAAACAATAACGATAATAAAACAATAGACCCATTTCTGTAACAGGCTATATGTATAGTGTAAGGCTTTCTCTCCTGTAAATCATTATTTATTTATTTATTAAGTATAGATATACAAGTCATTAAAGGTTTTATGAAATAACATAATTAGTTTTTGCCATAAGTTTATAAGAAATAACAAAGCTGTGATTTTCATAATTTCATATACATTCTATTTTCCTTGATAAAATATTATAAATATTGAATATTTAATTCAATGGAAATTTAAGAAAGTATTATAATGCAAAAAAGTTTAAAATCTTTTTGAAAAAAGTCTTAAAACTTTTGAAAATGGTTTAAAATATGAATATCGACTATTATAGTTTCATGGTTTTCATGCTTCTTTAAGAAAATATCATTAAAAGAAATTATTATTTTACTGAATTAAAAATATATATAAATTATTATCATTCTAAATTCACAATATTTAAAATCAATTAAAAAATGAGATACAAAATTTGAAAACCACTTGAGGCTTGAGAATGATATACATTATCAATCTAACCTCCATTTTTCTTATAAAATATATTCCTTATATTACAAATTTGAAAACCTGTAGTAACTTATACTATATTCCCTATAGATCATATACTAGAAAAGATTCTATAATAATGCCTGAAAAACATAATCATCATCTTTTAAAACTCTTTTAGCTTTTTTGAGGATGTCAAACTTTGTTTGTAAACAAAAGTCGACTCTAACCTCCAAATCCTCCAATTCTCCAAATCTGAATCTGAAAGAGCTGAATAATCTTGAAAATTGCCCAGTCGCCGAGAATGAGAAATTACAAGTTAAGAATCGTGCATCCTCGGCAATCCTCGGCTTCAACGCCGAACCCATCTTCGTGGCTGACCCGAAGCCGCCACCGAAATCAAACCAAAGAGCACGAAGGAGACAGTGAAATCATCCGAACCGACAAATTTTCGTTGCCGCGGAGCGTGGAATCAAGTGTCGGAGTGGGGACACACCGACACGCGGCGTTTACGTGTGTTGCCCCCACACGGGAGTCGTGGTGGGGGCCGCCAGCTCCCACAATCTGTGAACACTTTTCGACGACGAACCGCCGAAACGCCCACATTCAGTGGACGGATCAACTCAAGGATGACTTGCAAGTTCCTACTAAGCCCCAAGATCTGGCTGAAATGGATGCCTCCCTTCGTGGAGATAGCCCGCAAAAGTCCGACCTCTGGCCCATCAATTGCTCAGTTTATGATGCTGCGAGAGCTTTGGATGATTCAAATCGAAGGCTAAAACCGACAATGTGTGTGATTCACTACATATCATCTGGTAGACCGTTCACGGAAAGGGTTCGAAAGTTCGCCCAAGAACTAAGGATCTTGAATCACACACTGAACAAGTCAATGTTGCTGACAATCAAGCAGCATATTTTTGACAAAATACGGCTGTTATCTGACGCAAGGAGGAGAAGACAGAAGAGAGAGAGATGGATCAGGAAGAATCAACAGTTTTTCGCTGACCCATCGCGCCCCTTTAGCGCACTCCCTGTTTCTGTGAAAAATTCACCCAAGCCCAAGGAGGTAGAGACTTTTTGGAGAGAGGTACAGAAGATTCCGAAAACACTAGAGTTGAAATAAGATACTGACAATCTCATCCGCTTCAAGGAGTTTTGCGACAACCTCATAAAATCTGAGGAGGAATGTCCATCAATCACTGCCGAAGAGGCGAAAAAAGCACTTAGAGGCACGAAGAACTTTTCCGCTGCTGGACCAGATTGTATCAAGAACTTCTGGTGAAAGAAGTTTACTTTTACACACCAACATTTGGCCCGCATATTCACCTCATATTTAAAGTCGGCGACGCCCATTCCGCAGGGACTGATGTTAGGACGCACTGCACTCGTGCCAAAATAAGGCAACTTGTCCAACCCACAGAATTACAGGCCTGAAACTTGTTTGAACACACTGTATACGATCTTTACAGCTGTCCTAAACAACAGGATTGTTCGACGAATTGAGCCTGTGTGGCGAGAGATATACGAGCAACGTGGCTCGAAAAAAGGTATAGCAGGCTGTCGAGAAAACCTGCTGATTGACAGGTGTGTCTGGAAGGACTCTGCAGTCCATCAGCGCGTCCTGTCAATGGCCTGGATTGACTACCGGAAACCTTCCGATTCAACCTCTCATAGACTTATCATCTGTCTATTGGAAAGCTTGAAGGTGCATCCACACATAGGAGATGCATAGAGAGATTGATGCCTCTTTGGAAAACTAGATTTACTATCTCAGCTAGAAATTATCGTGTGACTACGAACAACGTCACCTTCCAGAGAGGCGTCTTTCAGGGTGATACCATGAGCCCTCTGTTGTTTTGCATCACACTTCTGCCTCTATCTCTTGCACTACGAAATTCTTCTGGATAACTCTGTGGCGACACTAATCAGCACAAGGATACGGTCACTCATGTATTTTATATGGATGACCTGAAGATCTATGCCTCTGGTAAAAGCAAACTTCAAACTGCTATAAATATCGTCAAGAATTACACAGGAGAGATTGCGATGGACTTTTGTTTGGACAAGTGTGCTAAAATTAATCTGAAGAAAGGAAAGATTACTGGTGTTCCCAAGGTGGCCCAAGGTCCCGGTTCCACTCTACTCGTTTGGGGTGGTTCAATGGACGAAGAACGAGCTTAAGGCCCTTGATATCACCACACGTAAGATCATGCATATGCATAAAAGCTTGCATATCAATTCGTCAGTTCCGCGATTATACATTTCACGCCGTCAAGGCGGACGCGGACTTCTGAATCTCCAGTGTCTTCATAACCGAACTGTTCTAAGTACAGCTTACATCGTTGCGAACGGCAGAGATCCTGTCCTAAAAATGGTCAGGAACCACGAGATGATTGGCGAAGGAGCGTTCCTTTACAAAGCCGCGGAGCAAGCGGCCGAGACACTTGGCCTGAATTTTAACATCAGAAGTGAGGAAAGTGTATTACTCCATCTAGACGCGTCACTTCTAAAAGCCGAAGTAAAGAAAGCGGAGGTTGAAAAATTTCACCAAGAGCTACTCGACAAGAAAATGCACGGAAACTTTCACAGAAATGTAGAAAAACAGTCCTTGTCGAAGGAGCAAACTGTTTCTTTTCTCAAATCATCAGGGCTTAATTCAGGTACAGCGGGTTTTATTTTCGCATGCCAGGACGGTGTCATTTCCACCTTAGTATACCGTGACCGCATTTTATGTCAAGAAGTTTCCAGTGATAGGTGCACAGCGTGACATGCACACGCTGAATACCTAGAACACATACTGTTGGGGTGTCCGACCCACGCAGGAACGACGTATGTCTACAGACATAAGGCGGCCCTGAGTATGCTTTATTACCATATTTGTCGCTCTTACGGTGTTGGTCGCGACCCTGCCCTGCCGAACGCGCCAAGGGAGATAGAGTCGATTGTCCGAAACGAGAAGTGCCAAATTTTCTGGAACTACGATTTTCGGGCAGCAGTCTCCGTTGCGCATTCGAGGCCTGACATTGTTCTCCAAGACTTCGAGAAACGAACTATATTCGTGATCGAATTCTCGGCTCCGTCCGAATACAACATCACTGCAAAGGAGAAAGGAAAAGAGGATCTATTTTAAAAGAAAAAAATTATTTTATGTATGATTACTGCACTTAATTTACGATTATTGTTACAGAATTGCAAAGCACAGAGACTTTACACATATGATCGTCCGCTTAAAACGCTTTAAAAAATCTACCCCGCTGGGGAATCGAACCCTACCTTACTACCTAAAACCTGTCGTAAACCCTAAGTCTAGCGCAAGCATTAGTCAACTGAGCCACGGAACCGCTTAGATATTTCTGACAAACTCTCGGCAAGCGTTTTCTCTGAGAAAAATGTGGCCAGCTAAGAAATATATGCGTCGTGTTCAGATTTATCAGTAATTTTTACATTCTCATCGGAGAAGGTATTATATTTGTCTAAAATTTGCCCCCCCCCCTGGTTTTGTAAAATGTCAACGTTTGGAGACCATCAAAACCCAAAAAAAAGGTTTTCGTAATTTGTCTGTCTCTCTGGGTGTTTGTAGTTATGTGTATGTATGAATGTGTGTATGTATGTGTATGCATTTTTGTATGTATGCATGTTTGTATGTTTGCATGTATGTAGATTTTTAGGCTCTTAGGACGGTAAATTTCGAAATAATTGACAGATTGGATTGAGCTTTGGTATACTCTTCAAGTGTCCTAAAATGAAGGTCAAATTTGTTAGCCAGCCATTTTAGATAAAAATTCAAAAAATAAGGGCATTTATAACATTTTTGAGACCACTATTTTCAAGATTTAGCAATTCGATGTACGGTTGTTCGTAGTAGTCAAAAAGACGAACATATTATCACAATGACTTTTTTTGACGAAACAAAATTTACTGGAGTTATATAAACCTACAATATTGTCATGACTACTTTTTGAATTTATCGAAAAATTAAAAACTCAAATTTTTATCGCAAGAAAAATAATCAAAAATCAAAAATTCCATTTGCGGTCAAACTATGTAAGATGTGAAAAAAGACGAAGAAAAAAAATTGTGCATTCAAAAAAGATCTACAAATTTGCTAGGAATCATTTTTTGATAGAATGCGTAGTTTTTTCTTAATCTTAGAAAATAAAATTAAAAATAAGAGAATTACAATTTTTGGACATAAAACACAAGATATGGAAAAAAAATAATAGACAAAAGTTGCTCAAACAAAAAAGAGCTACACAAATTTGTCATACATAATTTTTTAAAAGAAGCGTAGTTTTCGTTTCATTCGTAAAAAATAGCATTAAAAATAAAAAAATTAAATTTTTGGAAAAACCACACAAGCGACGAAAAAAAATAATAGAAAAAAATTGTTCAATGGAAAATGATCTCCAAATTTGTTATAAACTTTTGTTATAAAAATTTCCTTGGAACCACTTTACGCTAGGATGCGTAGTTTTGGTTTAAATCGAAAAAAATAACATTGAAAATTAACAAATTGAATATATGGAAAAACGACACAAGTTGCAATAACGTTGCAATAAAGTTTGCAAATACGTTTGTTTCAATACGAATGCATATTATGAACTTTAATAATATAACTTTATTTAAATGATACATTTTTCAGGGTAGTTGAGGATAAAATTTAATGCAAAATAAGAAACAAATATTAAAGTTATCATGATAAATAAAATTTGTACTTTATTTTGCAATACCTGAATTAGCAATCCCCGGCTGAGGTACAGAAATAAATATAATATACATTTGATATAATAGTGTTAAACCTAATGTAGAAAAGTGCTCATTTCGGATAAAATGGCGATGCTTTGACCTTTAACTTCAAAAGGTCCGTGCACAAATATGGGTTTGGAACAACATTTTTCTTAGAAGTATTGACTCACACAGCAAATATAGTATAAGTAATTTATATGTATTATTATAAAATTATTGAATTTTCTTCAATTTTCTTTTAATTCAATTTAAATTTTTAACAAGTAAATATTTTGTATTATTAAAAACTAAGAGTTGAATCATTGTTTTCGAATGTTGGTTCTCGCTCTTTACGCTCGATAATATATTTATTTCGCGCTTCGCGATCGATAATGTATTTGCCTCGCGCTGCGCGCTCGGTCTTTGTATTTTCCCCACATTCGTGCACAGGCCTTTTAAAATTGAAGGTTCACGCATCGACGATTGTAATTTAGCGATAGTGAATTCTCTTTCGCTAATGCTCCTTCGGCTTTAACGAACACATTCGCATCTCGTATCTCGTGCTTCACACTCGATTTTGTCCAAAATGCGAACTTCTCTATGTTCTGTTCAACACTATTATATCAAATGTGTATTACATTTATTTCTGTATCTCGGCCTGGGATTGCTTATTCAGATATTGCAAAATAAATTACAAATTTTATTTTCCATGATTACTTTAATATTTGTTCCTTATTTTGCACCAATTTTAATTTTCAGCTACCCTGAAAAATATATCATTTCATTAAGTTTATATTATTACAATTCATAATTTGCATTATTAAACATTTTATTGCAACTTGTGACATTTTTTCATAAATTTTATTTGTTTATTTTCAATGTTATTTTTTACGATTTAAACTAAAAATACGCATCTTAGCTTAAGGTGGTTCTAAGCAAATTTGTAGATATAATTTAGGCGAAAAATTTTGTTAAATAAAATGTTATTGTTGCACAAGCATGCCTGCAGAAAATATTATATAGAAAGAGGAGAGGAAACACGGTACATTCAAGATGGGAGGAGGAGAGATGGCAAGTTAGAAGAGAATGGAGTAGTAGAGGAGGTAATGAGTAAGGAGCAGGAAGAGAAGAGGTGGGAAAAGATTATGGAGTCAAAATATAATAAATGATATAGATTCATCAAGATGGAAGGGGTTCCAGAATATCTGGGGAAATTGAAAAAGGAGTGCAGGTGGTCCAGTATGATACGTTTCAGAATGGGAGAAGGGATAAATGAGTGTAAATATTGGATGAGTGAACAAATGAAAATGTGTGGGGTATGTGGGTATGGAAGGGAATCTTGGGAGCACGTGTTGGAGAGATGTATCTGGGAAGAGGAAGGGGGAAAGAGCGTGGTAGATTAATTTAGGTGAATACTGAGCGGTTGTGGACAAGGGGAAAAGTGGGTGAAGAGCTTACAAGAGAAAAGGGAAGATAGAATGCATGGGGGAGGAGAAAACCAAAATTGAAATATGGATAAGGAAAATTAGTGTTGCGTGTCTTTTAAAATCTTGAAGAGTAATGGTAAGAGGAAACGGAAGCCCTGGAAGGTCTCGCGCACTTGCTAGATAATATTCAATAGCTAGTAAGATAATATTTAGGAACTTGTAAATAATAAGAAGGTGAAGCGATTATAGGTTAGGATAAGCATAAGGCATAGTGGTTAAGTGAAATTGTAAAAGATGTAAAAGGAACGGAGCCCTCAAACCCGTAAAAGGGAGAGTAATAAAATACAATACAATAACAAATTTGTAGATCCTTTTTGGGTGAACATTTCAACGGTTCAATTTTTTTTCGTACCTTGTGTCGTTTTTCAAAAATTTTAATTTTGTTATTTTTTATAGGTACGGCACTAACTTAATATATATTTTCTCCCAAGTATTTGAGAACAAAAGAAAGAAAACTTGGGAAATATCCAGAGTTTTGCGAGATCCTCGAATCATTAAAATTTAGAAAAATGAAGCCTTTTGCTGAGGAAATCATTATTTTTGCGGAAAATAATAATTTTCGGAAAGGGAGAAATCTGCGGAGAGCAGACGAAAGCATTTGGATGACGCGAACCATTCGCAAATTTATTTTTTTACTCACAGTTCTGACATCATTTAATCATTCTCAGAAGGCATCACGTATTCGAAGTCCCACGACTTGATGATGGTGAACCTGAAGTTTGCGAAATACGACCCGAAATGTAGAAAAAAGGGTAGAAAATTGACATGTCCTGTGTGTGTGAAGACCATGAGGCTGTAGCTGTAATCAGAAAACAGGGTATGCAAGTTCGAAACGCAACATTTTTCTTTTTCTGACATTTTTTCATATCGTGCGTCGTTTGGATAGAAATGTTCATTTTCGTTTATTTTTTGGAATTTTGTAAATGCCATAACTCCGGTAATTTTTTTTATCAAAAAAAGCTATGAAGATAAATTGTTCGTCTTTTCAAGTACTACTGATAACCGCACATAGAATTTTTAAATCTTGAAAAAAGTGGTCTCAAAAATTTTGAAAATGCGCTCACTTTTTGAATTTTCATCCAAAATGGCTGGCTAACGAAATTTACCTTTATTTTAGGACACTTGGAAAGTATACCAAAGCCTAATCGAATCTGTCAATTATTTCGAAAGTTATCGTGCTCACAGACAGCCAGACAGACATACATACATACATACATACAGGCATGTATACATACATACTGTAACGAGGGTTTAGGAGAAAACTCGGAAAGATGTAAGACAGCTTTCCGGGGTTTCGCCGAAGCCGTACCTAGCCTCCGAAGGGGAGGAAAGGACGGCTTGAGTAAACAAATTAAAAAGTAAACTTACCATCCTGCCAAGATCCGAGTCTAGGATAGCGTTCTTATTATTTGTCTTTACTGGTTGTATGCAACCATTGTCTCCGACAATTTAATTTTAGTACCCATTTGTCCATGGGTATTTCCGACAAAATATGTATGGGGTCGGTGTCGGGGCTGAACACTATTTGGCAGCTCGTGAACATCGAGCAGACGGTCCATGGCATCGACAATCGACCAGAAAGCAAGGAGCCAGTACGAGAGGATGGGACACAACCGACACGGCGCAGCAGTATTGCTGTAGCTATATATAACTAGAAGACGGCCATGTTATAACTAGTATGCGATGGTACGACGGCAACCATTGGTCGAGATCGACAAGCAAGCCGTTTTTACTGCAACCAACCAATCAACAGCCTCGACACGCAGGAATCGCGGGTCGAAAGGAAAGCAACGGGAGGAAGCGTAGAGAAGCACGCTTCTCATGTCACTCGTAATCTTGGCTCGACGGGACACCGGAGTGACCGACAATTGTAAAGAGATTTTTGATAATACGGAAGACCGGCAAGACCGAGAAGGATTTGTCTTATAAAGACGAGATGGATCACGAAGCGAAAAGAGAACTTGCAGAATGGTTAAATGGTATGTGGTTTGAATTCTCAATCGACTAGTGTTCTCAGGCTTGGCACCGAGTGCCTGCGCGTGATTGTAGTGACGAGTGTGTTGCAACCGGGATTAATATTTGTAAAGTACCTTTGCTCAGTGAAACCGTCCGGGACCTCCTTGACGCTCCACAAGAGGAGACACGCTCGACTCAAAGACACGACATGTAGAGAAGTAGCGCGGGTATCTCCGACGGCCATCTTGTATCGCAGCAGGTTTCGCTGGGGTTTTGTCCGTGGCTTTCTGTCGACTAAAGTTTGATTTTGTAACTCGCAAATAAGAAGTGAAATGTTTGAGTAGACGTGGAATAGGTTCCAAGTAGCTTCTGGGGGAAACCCGCACAAGCGCTTAGTGAGTTTAATCTAGCACTTATTAGGTTAGGTTGTATTTGACTACTTATCCCTATCTGGCGCCTGGAAAGAAAAATAAACGAGCTTCAGGGTTGTTCGTGTGCTGAAAGAGTGTGGCCCACGAAGTCGGCTGATTCCGGTATTTAAGTTCACAAAAAAAATTGCAGGTAAGTGGTAGCCATTTTATAACCAAGTTTCATGTCTGGGCCACCCCCTGGCCACAACGTGGTTAACCGTTGAGAACACGAAGAACTTGGAAATCTTGCTTATGAAATGGCGCCCAACATAGAGGGCTGTCACTAGGTGACACGAGCAGCGGAGTGAGAGAGAAGGGGGAATTCAAGTGAAATCGGTGACAGAAGCCACGAACAAGGACACCAATATTCTTTTCATTCGCTTTGCTTTGGCTAATTTTTTCCTGTAGTTGCCTGGCTCTTGCTTCTTAGACAATAATAAAAACAGTACCACCCAACTTCCACCCCCCTCTCATACAGGTATCAAAAATTTCCTTTCTACGCAAATAAATCAGGTAATGGATATTTGCGCAGAACACAACGAAACCTGAAAATATGGAAATACGAAACCAGAAAATAAGTGATTTTTGGTAATTTGCGCAACAGTTTCCGAAGTGAGCGTATGGTCTTAAAGAAATTTGGAACCTTATCAAGAAATGAAAGGAATTTAAGTAAGATCTCGGAAATTTGGGCGATTGGCATAAATACCCGAAATTCTCCAATGACTCAAGAGAAGTTGCGAATGTTCTCGAAATTTTCTGGTAATTTTGCAGAAGTTAAGAGAATTTTCGAAATTTGAAAATTTTTGTTGTTGTTGTGAAAATAAAGAAATTGCGAATGTTTGAACGACCTCACCAAGGATAAAGAAGGATCTTTTGTTTTGTATTTTTAGCTAGGTGTTTTGATAAGATCCTTGACGATTACTGAATTTTTCGGACACCTTAGAAACGGCTTCCGGAATCTGAAAATTTATAGGAAATTTTCGGTAACCCGTAGAAATTTTGGGAATTTACGAAAAATCCGAACGCGTCCCGGAAATTTTTTGGGGTATTTTGTTCTTTTTCAGGTAATCGTCTTCAAGTTAAGGTAGGTCAATGGATCCCGACGACTCTAACGAGAGGGAGTCAGAGCAGGGAGGCAATCGGGAAAACCTCGGTTTACCGGAAAGTTCGGCTAATAGCGAAAAACAGTCCGTAGTCGGAGCCGCGTCGGTAGAGACAATCGAGGGACAGACTAGGCAATCTAGGGCCAGTCTGGGCTCAGTAAGGGCCCAGTTACCGAATTGGGCAAATGACTCAGTGGGGGAGGCCCTACGAGCAATGCTAAGGGGGCTGGTATCCAGAGGACGATGACGACCAGGGGCAAATACCACGAAATTTGGGGATCTACGGATGGGAGGAAAGACCGGAATATGAGGGCTATGCGCCAAGATACTCACTTGGGCCCAGAGCTCCACGTGAATTTGAACCGGAAGCCACCACGAGTCACGGGTATGCTCAGGAATGGGGGCGAGGCCCCATGCGACCCCTCAGCAAACCAAGGCACGTTACAAGAATCGTGGAAGGGTGGAAGGTCAGCTTCACGGACAAACGAGCTCAAGTGTGGACAACTTCCTATGGAGGGTCGAAGAGGGCAGAGCCGCCTCTTTCTTCACGGACGAGCTGTTGTTAGTTGCGATACCCTTCCTTTTAAAAGATATTGCGTGGCACTGTTTCCATCAGAATAGATTTGGGGATGCCTTCTACCAGGAAAGGTTAGAAGAGCAGATCCTCTCACGCAGGCAAGGCCAAGAGGAACCGGTAGCAGATTACCGAACCTGCATGTATGGGCTTCACCAGCTCTCGACCAGGCCAATGGATCTTGAGGTCCAAATGAACCGAGTATACGCAAACCTCAGATCCGACTTTAGGAGGGCCATCAGGCGTTACGAATTTACTGACTATAACGGCCTGGCGATCCTAGCGGCGGAATAGGAGCGCTTAATATCCACCATAGGTGAAGATATAGCCCCTCCATCCCCCGAGAAGTCCCTTATCCCAGAATATGCGTGTAAGGGGAAGGGCCCACCGCCTAAAAAGAACAGTTCTGTGGCCGCTACGATCAACGGCGAACTCGGGTAGAGACGAAACCAAGAACAAGCGCAAGTCCGAGGGATCCAGCGGACATAATAGTAGAAACCCTCGGGGCCGAAAGAACTCAGCAAAATCGTCTGAGGGAAAGTCGGACGAGTGTCCAAAAAGGGGCTCCGAGTCGCCCTCCTCGGGTAAGTGGGGAGATGATTCGAAGGTCGCTGCGGTAAGCAGAACGTGACCACGAAAGAGTGCGAACTGTCCGGGAATTGTCCGGGAATCATAAGATGGGAGAAGGTCTAGGGGTCAGTCCTTCTTCCTCCAGTCCCGGATTGACCCCACAGGATGAAGGTTATCCACTGGAACAGGGCAGGCTCGATTTGACGGACCAAACAGTAGAGGGGATAGCCAAGAAGGCGAGTCCCTCTCCCACAAAGATACCGTCGATATCGGTGAATCAGACCAAGGTAACGCCCACGGTGGAAGTCGAAGATAACACCGTTCTTAACGCAAGAAAGAGGGTTAGAGAGAAACAGAACCGCTGGCAAGAGAATCAGGTGATACTGGCCCTGCTCAAGGCGAATGAGCCATCAGTGATATCACCGAGCGAAGGCCCTTCGTTACCCCTGCGGTTAGAAGTAAAAGAGCCCCCAAAGGAGGACAAAGGGCATACCCTGTGAGTCTTTACGACTGCCCGAATTGGTAATACCCCTAACGTCCTCGCGTCGATCGATGGCGGGGCATACCGAACTGTAATGGGAGATATTGGCATGGTTATAGTAGAACGGTACAAGGCAGCGTTGCACATGACACCGAACCAAGCGGTTATGACTGCTGAGGGTACCGTCAGTGAAGTTCATGCCACGTGTTATCTCCCTTTCGAAATCGACCGTGTTTCGGCGGACTATCCGGAATTAGTCCACTACTATACCAAAGAGGGTACTGAGCTGGAAGTGAAGAGGAGGGATGAAAATCCAACAACATTAGACCACTGTTGCGGCCTCAGAGAGATAACAGCTGAGGAGCGACAAGAACTGGACACGCTGGTTGCCGGGATTATTAAGCCACCTCCTGAGGTACTTCCAGCAACCGATCGAATAACTCATAGCATAGACGTCGCGGGACACCCACCGATAAAACAAAGGTATTATCGAGTGTCCCCGAAGGTCCTGAAAAATATGCAGGATGTGGTGACTCGAATGTTGGACGAGGGTATTGTAGAGCCTTCGAAAAGCAGATGGTCCAGTCCCGCAGTAATAGCCCGAAAGGCTGACGGGACATATAGATTTTGCGTGGACTACTGTAGGCTCAACAAGGTGGCCAAAAAGGATGCGTATCCTTTCCGAAGATGGACATGATCATCGAGCAACTTCGCGCCGCAAAATATTTAAAGACCTTAGATTTGAAGTGGGGGTACCAGCAAATCCCGATGACCGAAGATAGTAGGGAGTACACAGCGTTTACAGTCCCAGGAATGGGGCTCTTTCAGTTCACTGGGATGCCCTTTGGACTGTCAGGAGCCCCAGCAACATTTTAGCGACAGGTAGACTCCCTCATAGGGCCGAACATGGTACCTAATGTCTATGCAAACTTCGATGACATAGTCATCGTAAATGAGACGTTTAAGGGCCACAAGGAATGGGTAGCTCGAGTCATAGGCCGCTTACAGGGAGCCGGACTGACAATAAACCCAATGAAATGCGAATTCGGGAGACTGAATATACGTTATCTCGGAATCTTCGCGAATCAAAAGGGTTCGCAGGTCGATCAGGACAAGGTGGAGCCTCTTTTCTCCTACCCAGCCCCAAGAACAATAAACCAACTGCGACGGCTTTTGGGAATGGTGTCGTGGTACCGTTGTTTTATACCCAACTTCGCGACTGAGGCGGAGCCACTGAATAAACTGCGTAGGACGAGCGTCCCATGAGAATGGGGAACCGAACAGGAAAGCGTATTCGTTAAGCTTAAGGAACAGGTGGCGACAGCACCGATTTTGACTTATCCCGACTTCGAAGTCCCATTCGTGCTCCAGACCGACGCGAGCGATTTTGGTCTCGGGGCAGTCTTAACGCAAGTGCAAAACGGCGTTAAGAGAGTTATCGCTTTCGCGAGTAGAATGGTGTCGGACGTGGAAAGAAAGTACTCGGTCACGGAAAAGGAATCTTTAGCCGTTATCTGGTCGGTTAGAAAATTCCGCCACTGCCTAGAAGGGTTTCACTTCGCGGTAATCACCGACCACAGTTCTTTGCGATGGTTACATAGCCTCCACAATCCAACTGGTCGATTGCCGCGATGGGCACTTGACCTCCTCGAATACGGTTTAGAGGTCGTACACCGGAAAGGAGCTTTGCACCACGTGCCTGACGCCCTTTCTCGGATGTATGAGGAGGAAGTAGCAATCCCCATAGCTGCCATGGAGCCGGTGGAGGACGAGTGGTATCGTAGACGACTGCGCGAGGTGGAAGAAAGCCCGAGAAAATTCCATGGGTGGAAAATTGTTGACGAAATGTTGTACCGGTACCGTCCAAATCCCTTGATAGACCCGGTAATCGAAGACCTAGAGGCGTGGAAGTTGGTAGTACCAGCCGAGCGAAGACAAGAAGTCTTCGACGAAGTACAGAATGATCCACAGGCCGCACATCTGGGCATTGACAAGACATACCGGAGAGCCTCGGTTCAGTATTACTGGCCAGGCATGTATCGAGACATTTCTCTGTGGGTACGTTCTTGCGACACCTGCCAGAGAATCAAGGCTGATCAGAGACCTGCATCAGGCCTAATGGGCCGCACGGTAATACAGCAGCCTTGGACCATGAGAAAAGCTTATGCCGATACCATTACCAAAGCTTTTGAGGACCATATTCTGAACCGATGGGGGGCACCAGAAGTGCTCGTGTCGGATAACGGAACAGAATACATCAAACAAGCGTTTCAAGAGTTCACAGAGACCTATGGAATCCGACACTCGTTTACTCCGGTGTACCATCCACAGTAGGACCCTGTGGAGTGAGTGAATCGGGTCCTCAAAACAATGATCTCCTACAGCACGTCCGTGCGTAGCACCACAGGGGTCAGCCCGGCCAACTTGAATCTAGGTAGGGAACCAAGGCCTTATAATAACCTGCGCCGAAGCACCACCCAAGTTGTCCCCAACTGACTACGAGGAGTGGAGGCAAAGAATGGTCAAACTGAAGGAGCTCCAAGATTTGGTCTCCTTACACCACGAAAATGCGTTCAATCGTCAGAAGGTACACTACGACAAAATTCGGCGACACGCGGTGTTTAAAGAGGGAGACAGGGTCATGCGCAAAGCACAGGTAACGTCTTCAGCCCAAAAAAGGGTAACTAGACGATTCTGGGGCAAAAAGCAGGGACCGTACGTCATAGTTCGCGTTTTAGGTCCGTCGGTATATGAGCTGGGGACCGAGGACGGACAATTAGTAGGTAAGTTCCCAGCAAAACTGCTAGTCCCCTACCGCGATGAGGAACCGCCTAGAGAGGGGAGGGGAGTCGGGGAACAATAAATAGTCAACCCGTTTCTGGTAGTTCCCTATAAACCCTTGCATGCCCGGGATACTGTAGAAATAAGTCAGCTTCGCAAACATGAATCCTGGGGCCCCAGAAGCGGTATTTATAGATACCTAAGACAAACGACAACGCACGCGACATGAAGGTTCCCTTCTCCACAGCCGCAGCCGAGTATCACAGACGAGAGCACAAAAAGGACTGCAGAATGATGCAGGGTATAGTGGGGATGATGCGCCAGGAGGCCGGGGATATTCCCTTACCGCGGGCCTTAGAGGAAGCCACGCCACGGAGGCCCCGTCAGTTGACCGGCCGGGGCAACCCCAACCCCATCAGCAGAAGGGAGGCAATCGCCCTACGGGGTCTACCGGCAGCCCGGGGCAAAAAACAGCTGGAGAAGCCCGAGAAGACGGTCCACCGGCAGAAACTTGTTCAGAGGGGAACGCAGGCGCGGTGGGAACCAGTCGGCATGGCAAGGGGTCCGCCCCACGTACCCTACGCAGAGGCAGGACCAAGTCGGCGAGATTCCATTTCCAGTCGAGATAGCCCGGCAGGGCCACCAGTAAAGGAGGGCACAAGCAAGGACTCCTCGACAGCGAAGAAGCAATTACGACCACCCAAGCACGTCCGCGAGTGGGAGCGCCGCTAACAATCGAGCCGGGAAGCGGTGGCGGTCGGAATCGCCGAAGCACGGTGCGACCGCGAGGAGGCGTATAGCGACTTGCGCTATGTACATAGAATAGGGCGGAGGTGCAGGGCAACCACGTCTCGATGAGACGCATATG